>UZAN01040062.1:43714-59151 GCA_900618425.1 Echinostoma caproni | reverse complement strand
TCCTCTACATACAAGGATGGCTTCAATAGTGTGATCACTACTGCTTACATAACATTGCTACTTTTGTTGTTGAACAAGCGTAGATCAATTCCTTTATACTCGGTATACGACTTTGCAATTGTCATGATACTCACTTCCATTTCGCCTGTTCGCCGAGCTTGGCAATTTGTTTGCAAACGTTCATCACCACCTGAGGTGACATCATCAATGCGTGTGAAGTGGCAGTGTTCTGCCTGTACCCGTTCGTTTATATATGCGTTCTTCTCCACGGATTATTTTCGTCCCCTGTTCTCAGTGTTCGACTCGGTTCGCCGCTAAACTGCTGCGAGGGGTTTAGGGTGGAACGGGGGAGGTTGTCGTTTCGTCCCAATTGTGGTTTCCGTCCGTTCTCAGGTCACGCCGTGACCTTTCTAGTTGCGTGATTTAATCCTTGAGTTGCACTGATGTGTACACGTGATCCAGTTCGATGTGCCTGTTTATTGAGTTGATTGCGAGGTGCCAGGCCTCGAGAAATTCTCTGGCGTGTTTTGACCGGGCTTGGTCGATAATTCTCACTGATTCGAAGTCAAATTGATGTCCTTCTTGATCTTCTTGGAGGGGAAATCAATGATAGTGGGTCATGCCTCCTGACTGCCGATTGGTGTTCACGGATCCTTGTTGACAGTTTTCTCCCAGTTTGTCCGATATAGTGTTTTGAGCAGTTCTTGCAGTTTATTTTGTAGATGATGCTGCTCTTGTCCTTCTCCATTGTTCTCTCCTTGGGTTTTGACAGAAGTCCCTTTAGACAGGCGATCGGTTTGTGGGCGACTTGGATTCCATACGATCTGAGCAGTCTTGCTGTCATTTCCGAAACGTCCTTGATGTACGGCAGGGTCGTTCTTGTTCCGGATTCTCCGTCTGTTGTTTCCTTCTTTCTTTGAGCCAGAGTTCTTTGATATTTTTGACGCGTCGACTTATTGCATCTTCAAGCTGTTCCATCTGCCGTTCGTTCAATATAGTTCGACAGTTCTCCTGTTCTTCTTGTATAACCTTCTTGTACTTGATAAGACGTCTGTGAGCATCCGAGATCATCATGCGCACCATGCGTCTTCCGAATTGGTGTGAAATCCTCCAGGCCTCCGGGTGATTGATCGGTGGTCTATGGTATACACTCCGTGGAAGTTGATTGCGCCGTAGGTATTCATGAAGAAAAAAATAGCTGCTCGTGAGTGGAGACTTCTCAGCAGGCGAAAACCTTCCATCGACCAGCTACTTTTAACGTTGTACGCCTGAAAAATGTTGACAAAATATTGATACTCACATTGGGTCAGGCAGGCAACGAAGTTGCTTGTCGCTGTTTTAATTCGCCCACCGATTAACCGGTTTATGTTTTCTGGTTTTACGTGACAACCGACTCNTAAGTCACTGTACACACGCAAGTGAACGATTGGGTAATCAATGGTAATGTGAGGAGAGTCATTTAATCTTCGAAACTTATGCACAGTATCGGCCTGTCGGTAAATGTTGCTCCTAGAGTAGCAGTAGCATAGGTACAGGAAACAGTTATTCTTATTGATCGTTTAGGGTTTCTCTAATCACATCGTCTTTCAAAGGCAGTCGTAAGAAAAACCTTTTTCTTTCAACTTATCAATGTTTCTGATGGTGGTGTTTTTTTAAAGTGTTATTCTCAACGAACTGTTCAGGGTATTCCTTCTGTAGAGTTCACTTCTCGGATTAGTTCGACCAATTCAGATGACTCTTATAGGTTGAAATCTTCTATCTCACCAGTCCCACTATGTTTATCAATCATCGAGCAATTGAGCGCTAAGCGGAGTTTCTCAAATTTGGTAGCTGACCAATCGTATTCCCACTGTTTGTGTCACATTTTCCTATTTGTCCCTCATGAACATGTCATAGTCGTGTTTTTATCCTTTAGGATCTTTCTAATCTTTCTGCGTAATTTGTTCGGTGCTGTAGTACCAATCTACCACCCGTGATGTTATGACATAGTTTGTACATAAAAATGCACGTAACTATGAGGCCTTACAGGTGAACTTACGAAAACCCTTTTTATGATTTGTTTTTTCCATATTTTTCAATCCATCTTCCATCGGGAACTGAGTAAACCGAAGCAGAGAAGAATACCTACAACTACCATAGGCTCACTTCACTATAAAAAAGCTCAGTTCATCAATAAAAAACAAATCAAAGAATGCAAAACTGCAAAATTAAAATTGACGATGATTTCGTTCTGCCACGTGTTATTCCGACACGGAATGCACTTGTTTGTGTACAGTTAATCTCAGAGCCAAACAACTGGCATCGGTTCAAATGTTTTACACATCGAAACATTGTGACCCCCCACTTCTTGGACAAACGATTTTCTCACCCTATTTATGAGCATTCGATTGTGCAATATTTATACAGTGTGGTAGTTAAACGCAACTGAGAGAATGTCACATGACCAGTGCACAGATAATACAGATATTCTCGCGAATGGGGCGTTTATCGGTTATCTTTATGAGAAGAACAGTTGACTGATACGGTAACCTATACATTTCAAGGATAGTTCATCGGACTCCTACCTCCGATTTGTATCCTTAAGACAGAAAGTACACAGTTCGTAACGATCAAACATTGAATCCTTCGAACGACAAACAGCAAACTTGAAGAATAAACTACCATCGGGATCACGTTTTATTACGTGACCTGCAAAATGACAGATAATATCTGAAATGATCTGCAAGAACCGTCCAAAAGCTTGGAAAAAAGATTAGTTGAAGTGTATTTTAATCGGATAGAATAATCTATGCACTCTTTTGAAAACTAAAGTTACTCAAGTTTGTATCTAAATAGAACTCAGTTGAGAGCATCCGATCCGGTAGTAAAATCTGTTTGTTTTTTCAACAGTTTCATAGAACGTTGAGTTTCCCTGGAGAAAACTGTTATTCGTGTAAGTATTTCTTCTATACGAACTGCTTCCAATTGTTTTCTTGTCACAGTAAAAGGAACCATATTACATAACGAAGTCTCTTGCAGTCTGTTATGTTTCGCTAATCTGGTACTCGTAAATCTGTCATCATGTGTTGCATCAGTGAATATACCGTAAATAGCTTAACTGATTTTCCGGCTTCTAGAAAAGTGTTTTTTATTTCAGTTCAGCTAAGATGCTGTTATAAAAGATTAGTATAAGCCCCCATTTCTCACACTCATTAATTGTTTTTCGCATTGCAGGATTTCCTTCTGATTCAGTACTGTCTTTCAATTCTCGCATTGTGCTATCTTCAAGCACTGATTTGTTATTACGACCAAAAAGAGAATTTACGACAAAAGCGCCACTTGAAATTTCTACAAAAGTTGAACGAGGAAGAGCATCAGGATTATTCAATGCAAATGACCGTCCGAGATGAACCGGATAGCTATGAATATTCTTCCCCGATGTCTCAGCGTTACGCATTCACAGAGAACGTAGCGCCCAATACGAATCCGCCTGGGGATCACTCCATGGACGGGAATCTTCCCGATCCCTGCAAGCCGCTGGAACAATCCAGTGTGACTGGTAAGTTGCGAGCACTGGTTTTTTTAATCTTACAATGAAAAAATAAAACGACTGACCCGAAGGTCCATTTGTACTGTTATTTTAATGTGATCAGTTGGTCGTTTGCAAAGCTGCAAACAGTTTGAAATCGTGAAAATGATAACCATGATAGTGTTTCATTATAACTTGAAAGAACTATTGTCCGAATTCTGTCAGAAATATGCACATTATATGTGTTTCATTATCCGTGATAACCACCCAATGACATTGCATCTCTGTCTTCCTTACCTCAACGCGAAAACGACACCGGGGGAAACAAGCATCCGTGAGTTACGATCAATTGCTTGACAGTCCGAATACTAGTCCGATTCCTGTCCGGGCAGCAGATACCGTTACGGACGTAAGCCCTCTCGAAAATGACACGGAAAGAGGAACGGTAAGCGATGCCCAGATTTGGATCTTCTATTCCAAACCACCCGGGGAACTTTGTGTGAATAATACGGAACTCCTGAATCGTCTAGGTTTGATTTGTTCTCACGGGCTATTCTTTCCCTATTCGAATATCTTCTGCAACGTTATCTGTGCCCTTTGTAATAGATATTGTAACTGTAACTAGCATGAGTTTTGCACATATGCACACGTAGTTTTCAGTCAATGCATGACAAGGTGAAACAAAATATCAGTAATAAAAGATGTTTAATGGCTAGGTGATTGCGGGTGTTCGCCAGAACCTTCCACCAATTATCGCTCAAGTTTCTTGTTCCGATATGCGTTCCCAGTGGAATAGAACCAAGATTTGGGATTATAGGAAATTTGTATTCTGATACTTCCGAAGTGTTCGGAGTGAGTTATTGCTAGCTTAAGCTATTATTCTCGCAACGGCAGCGGAAATCTAAAAATAGATCTGATCAGAGCAGCGCAAGCGTGCAATAAATAGCTCATTGTAGGGAATCGTCCCGGTGCGGTTTATTTGAACTCACTAAAAGCACGATAATAGTAAGAGCAAAACTCAACCCTGGAAGTTTCCAAGTTGCAATATGGAATAAAGAAACCTTCTCTGTGATCGATTGAGAAAAAGGCTCCTTATCTTAGAAGGATAAGAATAACTTTGGCCTAGTTTCTGTAATAACTAGGTATGATCAAAGGGTTACATTGCTACTGGATATCTGAACCATGTTGGTTCTGATAAGTATGGCATGGTTACGTAACCATGTTCTGATAGTCTTCAATTACACAGGAATGGTTGAAAACTGGAACCTGTCCTGCCGCTAGTCACACCAGCGTAGAGTGAAGGTGCTTCTGATCCGTGATTTGATAACCACGTCCAGCGTATACGGATCTACAAGGAAACTTAGGGAAAGTCATAGGCAAGAAGAGAAAACTGCCGTTGTGAAACTGTCGATTAAAGAACCGCTACACATACATATAGGCTATAAAGTAAAAGCGTTGGAAGGAATTAACGGATAACTCTCTCCCTCGTTGTTCTTTTTACCAATTCGTTCCTGAATTCAAACAGCAGAGTTTACGTGCCGATCAGTGAGGGAGGAAATAAGTTGGAAAACAAGGTGAAAATATGGGGGGGGGGTTGTTAGAATGCTCTGAGCGACTGTACACAGGAGTTTTCGGGTCAAATTGTTCATTGATATTAGCGAAACACGGTTGATGATTGATCAACTCAAAGCCCTGATGTCCACTTTCTGCGAAATACAACAGGTAGACAAAAAAGTAATCTAGACGGGACGCACTAATCTATTGCTTTGAAAAAAAATTTTTTGTGGGGTTTGGGGCTGCCGGGGTCTGAATATTCGAATGAGAAAATAAGTGAAAAATTGTATCAATACATTTAAATGAAATAACAGCGATTACCATGGACTATGCTAGAAGTAGACTGCTCACTCAATTAAATAGCGTTTGTTGCACAGAAATGAATCGTGTCTTTTTCGTGCGTCATGCTTAGTGTGAAAAATAAAATAAACCACAAATCACCAAATTTGTATTATTGCGGTAACAGTGACCAAAGTACTAAAAAGGAATATTCTTCTGGGTCGTAGAAAACATAAATATCTCCCCAGTTATCACCATCAGCTCACTAGTGCTTCTGGATGGAGTATCGAACGAACATCTTTTAGGTAAAATTGTATAAGGTAATACACTATCCAGTCAGTTGTAATGCTAGTAGACTATACAGACTAAACAACGTTGGAAAACTATCACATCTTATTGCGTACTGTCACATAGAACATGAATGAAAACCAGTGAATAGAGAAGGGTAATCACTTATTCCCATGACGATCAAACTTAAACAATGGTTGTAGGTAAAAGATTGGCTGATATAAACTATGAGTTCATCGAGGCGAGCGTTGCAGACGGGTTGTATATTCCCAATAGAGGCTGCAAAGGTGATTCGGTATACACAGGGGAAGCTTTGGGTTCTAAGACGAATGCACCTTTGTCCCACCCTGACGAGTTTTCGCCGCAGTCATCGTAGAAGGAACAGTGAGAGTTAAATATATACAAGGAAGAGGTTTGTTCAAACTACCTCGACCTGGCTATAAGTTAAACTTCTGTCCACACACCCCGATGTATTTCGCATTCAAGCATGCGGTCCCTCATTCTACTCTTCTTTTTTGCTTGCATTTGTGTATGTGGAACAAAGTACAGCGGACACACGATCAGGTTAAGTGAGTTTGAATGCTACACAACACCTGACTGATTGAATTTATCATTCCATTATTGTCACTGGCGTACATCCGACGGAGTTTAGTCGCTTAATGCAAATGGCACCGTCATTGCTCGATTGTTTTACGCAATTCTAAAATACAAAACTAAGCCATTCAGGACTTTCAGGGCAGTATTAGATGGTGGTCAAATGGTATACGTCGCCGTCTGTGACTTGATTCGAGCCCTAGGGTCCGGAGGTTCGAACCATCCAACTTTCGTGGTGTCAGCTTTACAATCGCCCTGAATAGTACACCTCTGGTACTGAATCCTCTTACGGTTCACCAACCCATATCCCCGGGGTTAGGTTTTCTGTTCCCACGAGTCAACAATAGGTTCTCATTGTGATGGATTTTAACCCTAATGCCGCTCGTCCCACGATATGGTGTAATAAAAAACATCACAAGATTCATCCTCAAAAGCACAAATCATCTCAATTTCATTCCTCAGAAATAAAAGTTGGAACGGTTGACCTTTATCATAGAATTGGGACACCACATGGAACGTGGAAACGGTACCCACTTGCCTCTGGAATTGATTTTGTTGCGTGCCATGTGATACACATTGTATTGCACGAATAAAAGAGTAAAAAAATTATCAGAGCCCCCCTAACTGGATAGAGTTCAGAAAGTGAATAGTTCATTCTTTTTACACAAATCTAGCTCACATCATTGAAATTAATATCGTAGTGTTTCGTTGCATGAAGTTAAAAGTACAATGAAGGTAGTTGCGGTTAATGTGTGGCTTTGGGATCTCCATCTCTCGGTTTTTTACAATAATTTATAATCACAAGCGGGTGCGATCAACCACCTTTGGTTGAAGTTGTCATTTTTTCGGCTCGTGCAGGCAATCGAGTTATCCCCCGTATATAGATAGAGGACATTAAGTTCGTTAATTGGAGTCAGGTAATCTTTTTGCTTCATTATTCATGTGCACAATTGTCTTCTTAAGTATATGTCTGATGAGGTGCGACAAAACAGACCCAAATATAAGTGTGAAAAATATTCATATTATCCTTTTAATTTAGCTACGCCTCTCCTCTGATTGCTATCCATCTCCTTTGACCACTACTTTGATCAATTCCATGTTTGTTGCAGTAACGTGAGACCGAGAATAGACACATCGGATGCAGCCAGCGCATATTAGAAACAATATTGCATTGGTAGCAGCCAGTAAAGTTTGATCACAGTATCCTGACGACTGGAAAAAACGATTCCTTACCATCGGAAATGAACTGTGAAGTAATTTAGCATAGAAATTCATTAATATCGAACAAGAGACCAAAGAAAACCGTAAACCATTCATCCGTTTATGACAATCCGTGCACTGAGAACACATTGACCTTAAATGGATGAGTAAGATGTAATCCATTTACAACAACCACCAAATCATTTTATTTCGCCTATTGGCACATCCAACAAACTCAAGTTGCTTGTTCTGTCCGTTTCTATGACAGTGTACTCATCCCGTTACACCTGTCACAAAACAAGTGTTGGTCGCATCGCGAATCAGCTACCTCAATGCATTACAGAGCATTGGGGAGATGGATGGCGCCACCGTCCGTAACTTGTCAGCCACTGGTCAACGAGTGAGGAAAGAACCAGCTTTTGCATTACCTGTCCTTTACACCGGACATATAAGAGGTCACGTCTTCTCGCGCCAGCCATGTGCTTTCGTCGGTTTTCAACGTAGACAGAAGCAATTAACAGACGCATTGCCAATACTATGTGAACAGTGCCTCAAACTCTGTCGGTTTATACATGGAGGAGACGGCCACCGCAAAGAATAGACCGAAAAATGGACTAGGTAGGGCAAACTAATTGAAGGGAACTGGCCAAAAAACTCCAGAGTTTATATCAAGAGCATCCTGTGATAGACAGAACTAATGTTCACAAATTTATTTACGATCAGTCGCAGGCTACCAAATCGTACAACGATCTGATAAAAATGGTGTAAGCCAACGGGCCAGTAACAGAGCTTTACAGCTACAAAGCAGGTCATCGGAGTACGGATTGAAACGTATGTACTTCACTATCCAGAGCGTTAAGGATAGCGATTCTCAGAAATACATCAACACTTGCGGACTGATTCCCGTCTTTCTATTGAGCGCGGAACCCCAGCAGAATGTCATCGAACTCAAAAAGCTCGCGATTTAATGAAATAGGATAAAATATATGTTTCATATTCAACCGAGTTTTATTGGGATTCATTTTTTTCATTTGGTCTTTCGTATATGCATTAGATGCCCCAAGTGAATGACTGTTTTAATCTTGAAATCGTATAAACCGGTATGACTGCATAACTTAAAGTTTACCTAGCAGTGCAGATTAAAACTTCTGAACAGATGCACAAGTGTATTTCTGAGAGAAACTAAAACATGTGCCATGCTCAAGCAATGACTCAATGGATAACCGTTATCCTTTTATGCGTAATCGCTATATTCATTGATAGGAAAATTTCGATTTGTAAACTTCCTCGACGACGCTTGTGGGTTTCAGCACAAATCGCGTTAATTTACTTAAATGGAAAGAATGATGAGAGCTCTAATCAATCGCTAAAAAGCTTGGTTCACACTGTTTTATCATATTCACTGCAGAACTTCAACAAACGTTTCAGCGGTCTACTCGTATCCCTCTCGGATACGATTAAAGAATAGATGCGATATAATGTTAGTCTGCTTTACACAAGTGTAAAATCTTCTCAGTCATTAGTTTGTATTATATGGGGTCCTGGACTCTGTTTTAATTTCCTTTTAGGCTAAGAAATGCAGTTCCTTGTCTACGCAAGTTTTCTTGACTACCGTGTAGCAGGTGCAACCAGTTATTTGCAACTGGTGAGCCGTTATGACCTTCAGTGGTTGACCAATCAGAAGTCGCCCGAACAAACCGAGGACACCAAATAGGCATATATGCAGGTGCTTTGAAATAATGAAGTAATACAGATGTCGAACAGAAAAGCATAGAGTTCTGAAACACATACGATTGGATTTTTGGACATCTTACACGTTTGAACGGGGTCGTGAGTTCTTTGTTGTAAGCCATCTGGAACGTATAAATAGTTAATCGATTGACCATCGGAAGTTCAGTTACGGTTACGATCAACAATGATCGCTGTCAAACAATAAGACTTGAATGGCTCGGGAGGAGACCCAAAAATTAGGTTATCGTAAACAGTCATGGTGATTTATTCACTCTTTGGTTCACTCGCGTGTAGCCAACGGACCACTAGGGATCAGGCGGAATTGACATCGGAAGTAGATTTTGTGCCAACGGGGTGAAGAGCATTGATAATCACTTGAAAATCTGATATCATATCTCTCGAATTTAAACATTCTGTACTCTCAATTTCTACAAGGACAATGAAGACATCAAACAAAGACGATATGGAGTTATACGAGTAGCACGTCAGTGAACTTGATAACAAATAGCATTTTCACATTATCTCAGTTAGGTAAGATTAAATAGATTGTAAATTTAAAATGAAGTAACCGTATATTTGCACATTCAAAGTTCACGGTTGTTACAGAGAAAACAACTGGAGTGGTCAGGTGTTTACAATAGCTATTTGGGGTTATTTATCAGCATCTAAAGCTTCCACCAATTTTCTTCACTTGATGAGCAGCGTCTTTGGAATACACACAGGTACCGTTCTTATCAGTTGGCTCGTGTATCTTCCCAGCTGGAAGCTTTGAATCTGCAAATAATACTTCATATATGCACATTTGTAATGAAAACCTGTCTGTGGAATACTATGGTTGGGCTTGATCCAGCGCATGTTCAAGGACTTTGGTGCATTATCACCTTCTATTCCTGCTTGGAAGACACTTCTACCCGTGAGGTATAACATTCTCTGAAACGCCATCAGAAAAAGTGCTTCATAGGTCATCACTGAAATACACCTCCTAAACAAAATGAAATGTGATCTTGCTAAGAGCTAGGCACATGTTTCGCTCTATGACTGGGTTCTTTGATTCCCACTGTCACAAAATAGAAAACTATGTTCGTCAAACAGATCGATAAACTGGGCCTAACAAGATTCCAAGGCGTAACTCGGTTTCCAGGTAGTGAAGTTCCAACTGTCTCACAATATAGTAGTATTTCTGTTTCATCAATGAATGTGACATCGCTTGTTAGTTTTGCTTTAGGTGAACGAGGTGCTATGCCAAGTACTTTTAGACTACGGATGTCGGAAATTCTGCCATATGTGGTGTCAAATAAGCCAGTAATATTTGCGACCGGTTGCGTAGTAAAAGCGGCACATTACTTATACTTATAAGGTAATTCACGAGATTCTACTATCGATTGGAATTTGTGCGTAACTTATGGTGCTTCGACATGTGAACCCTCTTTCTTTCCACCGATCTAACTATTTCCATGAGGTATTTCCTTACCACACAAGTTTTGCTTGTCAGTTGAGTCACTTCCTGCACTCTCCGAATTTCAGATACCCCGAGGCAACAATCAGTCACAAAAAGTCAAATTTAGTTTGTGCACTGTAAATCACGATTCGTCCTCGAATCCGGTCGACACGGTGCATGTGGACTGTGATGAATTGGAGCCCGGCGTTGAAAGCTGCAACGCGGTTCATACAAACTCTGTTCCGGTCACTGTTGTGGCAACAGTGACGACACCAACCACCATGGTCACATCGTCCATCAACCCTGTGGTGATTCCGACTCCGTTGGATCTCAGTCCCTTACCCATCACCGACTGTCCGCTCACTCCGGATTCGATTCAGCTGGCCAGTCCGAGCGAGTCGTCCACAGTGAATCGTGTACGTCGATACGGTACGGTTCGTCGCAATACCATGGTCCCATTCAAATTCCTATTCGGTGATGATCCGGAAAACCCAATAGCTCGGGGCAAATATTTGTCTCGAGATTCCGAGGGGGTAAACTTGTATCTAAGACTCGGAGCCGTTGGTGAGTCCCGGAAAATATTTTCAGTGCAAACTGTTAGTTATTTGGTTTTGAAAACTAAGTTCATCAGGAACAACAAACATCAATGTCTGCATGCAATTTCTCTTCCCCGTGTATCCAGTTCTCATTTGGGTGACCTTTTATGTGCAGATCTCGTATCAAATGAAAACAATTTCTGTGTATATAAAAATCGATGGAATGGAATCAGTGAATTAAAGTTTGATTGGATCGTTGATAAAATTTTCACTGTTTTATTGTGTAAAATTTCTTAAATTGTCCTGGCTTAGTTAAAAAAGATTAATATGGTCAGTGTAGGATGGTTCTATTAATCGCTGTTTCCCTTATATGATCACTGACTCACTTGAGGAAATGTATGCCACAAAAAAGCAGTTCACTTCTTTGATGCACAGAAACAGTACCACCACTGAGCAGAGTGCTAATACGCTTGTCGTACGTGCAGCAACAAGTCGAGCAACCGTGCAAATTTGTGAATCGGTTCCACTTCGCTTTGAGTGATCACAAATGGATACTTCACCCCAAAATCCTAGTGAAAATTGTACGTGTCACGAGGAATATTCTTCTCGGGGATTAGTAATCCAATCATGACAGGAAAATAAAATGATCAGTAAACACTGATTCACGCTTCAGGTTACCAGGTAAAATTTCGAGTTCTTATTGCCTCTTCCTCGTCATTCCAGATGAAATATATCCTAATACTCACCGTGCAATCATCAATGTCTGGTATAACTGAAGTCCTAAAGTGGTAATTTATTCATAACGAAGAAGACAAAAATCAGGCCGATGCAAACTGAAGACTTCACGTAAACATCTCCGTATAATATTATTCCCGAAACTTGGTCTCATAAAATGCTATGGTGGTAGTCACAATGTCGTGAGTTCAAATCCTGTCATCGCCGCTTCAGTCCCGAAATTCTTTCATCAGTTGCAATCCCTTGACTACACAGTTCAGTTCTCGTAAATAATTATAGATTCGGATAATGAATTAAATAAATAAACAATCGCAATTAATACCGTTATATTGCGTCTCATACGTAATAAGCTACGTGAACTTTAAAACGTTTTCCCCTTAACAATCTTAGAGCGTATGAATTCGAAACAGCCTGGAGACCAAAAGCTACCGAATGCATTCACACCATTCCAGGTGAGATGAACGAATAACACTTATTGCGGGCTCACTGACCACAAACAGCTTCGAGCTATCGCCTTTACTCAGATTTTAAGACAATCTTTTGGGCGGATTTCTGTCTGTAACCATTTTCTTCTCTCTGTGTTGTTCCCGGTTGCGGCACAGGATTCGGATTTGGGGTGATGATTTTTGATGGATTTAAAATTGCGGAGCCCTGGGAGGCGGATATTACTGGAGCTGGTCAATGTCACAGTTCCCTTTGGATTCCCATCCACGTGCTGCATTTTGTTTATGTATTCTGGCAAACCTACTTCCTGTTCAAGCATCATCAGGTAAGTCAGATGCGAGTGAATCAAAATTACAAGAGATTATATTTGAACGAATAGATAGGCAAATAGATAGATAGATAGATAGATAGATAGATAGATAGATAAATAGATAGATAGATAGATAGATAGATAAGAGAAACACTGGAGAAAGCTCACGCCCATGTTTTATGTACTCTTGTTGTTTTGTCCATCAGAATAATGCCAAATTAATAAATTCTACCATCGTGTATCGAGGTTGACGGAAATATTTGAGCAGTGGTGGTCGAATGGTGTAGGATACTATTCCCCACACCAAAGTCCCCCTAACCATTTGTGTATTGGTTTTATCGGCCTTCCCCTAAGCCATTGTAGCCTCTTTCCTGAGAATTTACCGTACCTGTAGACATTCTATAGATAGAAAAGGAAGCACATGAGAGTAAAAGGGGATTCAATTTTTTCATACGGTGACTTTTGCCGTGTACCGAACAAAACCAGAACCATCATTTCCAACAAATAGTACTTGGCTGTGCAAGCGATTGTGGTGCATCCCCGAAGGAACAGACCGAATAGTAACAGGGATACTTTGTTTTTATCAGTCTCTAAAGAATCATCTTTGATTCCTCCAAGAAGACAATTTATCCTAACATAGGATCAAACCGATTAAAAGTGTGGGTTAGAAAGCTCTCGTTATGGATGATCCTAAGTATTTTGTTCATTGAATAGAATATACAAACATTGTACCGAGTAAGCCATAGATATCGCCTAATCTTCGTTTCAGTGACATCTTTTTGCCGCTTTATTGAGTGAGGCTCCATGCTTGCAGATGTTTCATCAGTAGCCGGATTGCCATCTCCAGGTTTTCCTGCATGGTTCTTCGGTTTGATTTCAGAACTGTGGAGTGACCATCTCTGTGTTTCATATCATCCTGTTCTTAAGTGTTTTTGGAGTCGATCCCAAGCTCGGTTTGTATCTTCCCCCAACCTCGCACTCCGAGAGAATTGGAAGCGGATTGTAACTTTGAGTGATGGTCACTGTTCATCCGTCATCACAAAGTATGAGAGTAATAAAGAATTCGAATTGATTACATGGTAACTTCTTCCTGTACACAGTAAATAATGCATGGATTGAAAAGTTTGGAAGCAACGTACAGCTGGCTAATCCTGAGTTGTGTTTATCAGTAGTACAAATCTATCGGCCCAACCGGTTACTACTTACAAAAAAGGACATTATTTAAATTTATATATCCCATCCATCGGCAAGGTGAACCCCTCTCCAAAACTTTTCTCTCTTGCCCTCACCCACACCATTCAGATAGTGTTCAATGTACAAAAATTTGCCCTGCGATTCCTTCTGTGTCATTTGGCGGTGGCCAATTTGTGCCAGTGGTTGAAGACCATTGTGGATGAGATCAGTGACGAACCACCGCATGAGGCTGAGACTGTGGCGAATGAGTCCCACTCGCTGTGGGCTGCATTCGGTCACAATCTAGTCAAACGAAGCAGCCAGTTCAATCTGTCCCTGGCCGATGTTCATTCAACCTACCCCGTGGAAGTGATCAACTTTACCAGTGCTTACACAACGGAAGCGGAAACACATCACTTGGGGAGTGAGTTAGAGTACATTTTAATGGGTGGATAGATGGGTGTCCAAATCGAATGCAAACATACACATCACTTATGCACAAGTTAGAAGAGTATTTGGTTAATCCCACTCGGTGACAAAGAGAAATACATTTTTGTCGAACCAAATAATAATCGAGATTCTCGAACTTGGATGAAAAGTAGATTTGCGAACTGCTTGTATTATTTAATGTTTACCAATTTCTGAAATAAAATCAATCTGACCGACGGGACAACCATAATTTTATCAGGGGGTGAGAGACGTACGTATGCAGCCGGTCGGCCATCAGAGAGCTTAAGTCATTCGCGTTAATTGATCATCAACAGTTTCTTTGATCTCTATGCTTATGGGAACGGAACGACGGAGCTAAACATTGTATTCCCCTCCGATTCCTAACAGCGTTTCGTAATTTTCGATGGTGGCCAATTTCTCACCTCATCTCCAGAGAATAGGAACATTTAACGAGAATGCATGATACTGTGGATCATGTAAGAACCTGCTTAGTTCGAATTCCTATTCATTCAAAATGGTACATCAAAGCGTGATTGAACTCTAACTATCTGTCTCAGTGCTCGGAGGCATAAAAACGATTCACAAATCGGACTGATGATAAATAAACTGGCCTCGTGTGATGCAGATTGTTACAACAAAGTAATTTGTTCGAGCCCCTGACTATCAGATAGACACTACTGAGGGTGTGAAGTGGGATGGATTTCGTTACATTACGTCGCATCATTTCCTCGATCTCGCAATTACTTGTAATACGGCAATGGTGTGTCTACAATGTGGAATCACGCACACGCACACACACACACACACACACACATACACACAATAATGAGCGTAACGATGGAGAAAAAGGACTATTAACGTTTCGGTTAAAACGAGCAATGAATTACGCTCATTGATTAGGATAGATTGTAAATCTTTACTCTGAAATTCAAGGCAAATTTACACATTTCGGAGTCAGAGTGATTGCGTGAGTTTAAACAAAGGAAGGATTAGATGACAGTAATGGCTGTGATTATATTTGATAGTGGATTTCGTCGTGTATAGAGCAGATTAGCTGGGAACTGAAAAGCAAGGGAGTAGTTGATAGTTTTTTCGATGTGCTCGGGTCTCGTCAGCAGTGCAAATCCATCGAGCTCGGGCTCCCACAGGTGGAAGGCAAGCGTACGATCTACTCGGTTACCGAGCAGATGATCAGAC
>UZAN01040062.1:25236-43258 GCA_900618425.1 Echinostoma caproni | reverse complement strand
CTCGGTTACCGAGCAGATGATCAGACCACTTTACGTTTTGTTTATGCACGATATAGCACAACCAATCTTTGTGAGAAAATGCAAGCCTCGCACCTTAGGCATCTCAGCACCAGTCCCTGGGGTCATGAAAACTTTCGAACCCGGGTTGGATCCCCCGTTGGGTCGATAGATTCACATTGCTGAATAGACTAGACCAGGTTGTACCAGCCGTCCACTGCTTCCTAGTTTTTCAGTTCACGATTCATTTGCTGTAAACACGATGAAATTAGCTATAAAAAAGTATGATTGAAGAACTGTTAACTTGCGCTTAAGATATTGGTCATCGGTAGTTGGATTTTGACCTGATTGGTCATAGTCATAGTCATGAAGAGCGTACGACTGGCTAAATAGTTCCAAAAAGTATGAAACATGACGACGATTTCAGGTAGGCCAAAATACTACCTGAACCCTTACCCAAGAAGTTGGCATTGAGAAGGAGGAGGAAAGCGTTGTTTTGCTCCACTCATTAGGTTGTGGAATCAGCAAATCTCGTCGTCAGAACTATGAGCACACAACACACACACATTCATTATCTATTTCTGTTTTGCTCTTTCCCAAACAGTTTATGTCAAACAAACCGATTTTTGTGGCCAATCTTGTCCTAATACTGATGCCCCATTATCATGTTTATTCATCGCGGTTAGTTGTATTTGTTGATCTGACCTCATCCCTCGCTCGTTGTGTGATTTGCTTAACTGACGTATTATGCTAAACAATGGCCTCACACATGCGTGTTATTGTTTTGTTGCTAAGCCTTGAATATCAGTATATGTGTGAATTTCACTGAGATTATTCGATCTAGGTGAATTCATATTGTTACCCTATAGTGTATCTTTTTCTAGTCGTGTGAAAATTTGAGCATTTATTTAAAGACGAAACATATGTCCACTAATTTGACGATTAGTTTATCCATTTTCACTATATAGATTCAAATTGATGCCCTATCGACGATCATATGCGGAGAAACTCGATCGGTGAACAGTATTTCCCTCATTAAAATTATTCCTGTGTGAAACGTCTGAGCAGTCGTGGCAAGCAGAACTGATTCATTCTAATTGGCTATTACGAAATTGTCGAACCGAAGCCCTACACGCAATGCGGTGTAATTAAGCTATCACTCAGACAGGAATCATGGTAGAGAACTTCAGACAAAAGTGTTATACATTTCATGGGATAACGCTAAATGCGTATAGAGTAAAATCCAGGCCGCTTATTAGTACGTGGATTTGTAACTTCTGAAATATTACTTCAAAATTCACAAGACCGATTGTAGGCAGACTCATGAATAAAATGTTCGATGAATCTCGATCGAACACTGTTTATTTAAGGCAGCACACTTGAAGTCAAATGAAACGTACTTTCACTAGGTCAGATTGTAAATTCAAGGATTAAGCATGGAAGGTGGCGTTAAATTTATCTTGGCCAGAGCAATACTCATGTTGCATGTGGAGAATAACACATACTGGAAGTGCCAAAACTGCGATTTCAGTCGGATGTGACGGCGAATTTAAGACTGTGAGGTGATTTTAAAATATCAGTGATTGTAATGACGTTTCCCTAATATCCTGCGACAGTTTATACAAGCAGGTTTCATCTCATTGTAAAAGACGAATGTCTGATACCAAGTTCACAAGTTGTTCAAACTCATTCAGACATTGTGAATCAAGGATTCCCAACTTTTAGTGCCGGGAATTATGTCACCAATCCCAAGGAGAGATACTGGTTACATGGACTAATAATGATTATTACTATTACTATTGTGCATTGATGATGCAGTGATTTAAAAATCAATCTTGTTGGTCTTTTTAATTTGTGCTCATTGTTTTAAAAAATGCGCATTATATATATGGGCTCGTTCTGGCAAGCAAGCGCAAGCATTATGCTGAGCTGCGTATGAATTCCACTACGTCTCAAATATAATCTCTCCTCCTAAACCGCATACGCGAATCTTGTGTAGTCCATTTGTTCCCATGGAGCGAGCGATAGCAGCCAAATTACGAGCAGCTGTCAAAGAGGATATCCGAATACCACCTCTGCTGGGTGAAACACGGTGAAATGAGGACAGCGAAATGCGCTAGCTGCCAGCAGATAGTGGACATTCGGTACGGCTGTGAACAAGGTGTGGGTTCTCACTCGGGTTAGCTAGGTAGGCGTTATGTCCATTGTTGCAGTTAAACTATCCGACCTATCAATGAATAAACCCGATCAATTGTTTGAGTGTCAGACCGCACAAGAGGAGAGGGTATGAATCCTATGCTGTTTGAGTGTTGGCATTTCATTACCATAGGTAACTACGTTATAGCTTCGCCTACGGCCAATGCACGCATACACATATATTTAGACCAATTAGGGGGAATGTAATAAATAATGTGGAATGCTTCACTCGATGGTTAGTTACAACCACAGGGGTAAGAATAACACTCATGATAAATCCGGAACTACCTTACCGCGGCCAGCGCGGATAACGTTCTATCATGTGGATAGCTACGTCCGTCATAGTGCGTCGCGAATGCATCTGAACGAGGAGACAAACATTAGAGCGGTCAACATCGGTAGTTCAAATTTATTCTGTTTGGTTATCAGTGGCGAAGTTTTGGAAAAGTAACGTAGGTGCGCGGCACTGAATGTGGCTTTTACTGCCCCATTCAGTCGTCTTCTGATGGTTTCGGTGGCAACTTCTCCCTTAAACAGAAAACCAACAAACACGTCCTTTTACACCCTTTTCAGTGTGTACTTTTGGTACCTGTTCCATCATAGTTTGTTGAATGCAACGGTAGGGTTAACCATCGTTTTTGGGCACGCTGGAAATAAACATGAGTTCATCTTCAAATACTTCTTGAGAGCAGATTCTCTAAGCTCTAAATACCAAACTTTTTATCAGCTTCCTGTTCGGCATATAACTGTGAAAATTCGAGTATTGACCATCCATGTTTTCTTACGGTACACATAACCTTATATATATATATATATATATATATATATATCCATCAAGTCTCCTAATGAGGATTACATTTGGAAATGCTATCCGATCGCCTGCTTCTACCTCCTTTGTACATTTAATGGCCTTATGTGCGAATTTGAACTTCTCTTGCATTTGATTCAGTTCGGGGTTCTAATCAGCTATGCAAAATATTTCGTCTACAAACCAACAATTTTCATGAAAACCATAACTGGTGCCTTTCAATTGACTGTTCTCCGGTATCACTATGAAAATGTCTGACTCCATTGCTAATCCGTCCTTTTGTGGTTAGATCGTCCCGTCGAAAAGAAGCTTAAAGTTGTATATACACCGAATTAAGAGTTCGCGCAACTCATCTGTCGGTATCCCCAGATTAATGTCGTTATCATTGGGATGTTTTATAAGGAACTAGACTGTTTCCTTTAATAACAAATTTGGGAAGAGTGGTGTGATATCCAAGAACATGTTTACCTTACCTCATAAGTTCATATTTCCAGTTGCTTCAATAAACTTGAACATCCTGAAAAGTATACACCGATAGTCATTTTCCTTCGGGTTCGAGGATTTCAGCAAACCACTGAGCGACAGCATGGTATAACGAATTTGTCAGCGACAGGATGAGACGAAGGGGAACCTGAGCTTTGTGGATTTTTGGCAAACCAGGTAAGCATAGTATTCGACTCACGGTTGAATTAATATTGATCAGTGAATTTCTCTTACGTGAGAAACAGTTGGCTCCATTGTACAATCCTGTCTTGATCTCTCAACTCAGAGGTACACACCAGGTATCGGCACAACTCAGATTGGTTAAAGTGTATCATCCTCAACAAAGACATTTGTCATTCATTAGAACACCGGTTATCAAACAAGATAGTATGCAGTGGTAAGTTAACTGGCTAAATACGGTCTATTGAGTGACAAATTTACACATCGGCAAGTAGTTATTTCAGTTTCAGTTTTTGCAACCATTAACATGCATTTTATTGCTCCGGTGTTGGTTGCTGCCCAATTGGATACAATAGCCGAAAGAAGATTGGAATGTTGAGAATAGAGTCAAAGAAAAGACAGGGAATTCATATAGACTGGAGTAGGTGTACACAACGATTTACCTGGAGTCAGGCAAGTGCAATACTGTTAACTCTTTCATTGTATTCTTGTAACATTGTTAAGTATCTTGGCAGTGCGCCTTTCAATGCTAGAAATATGTAAACAACTTCGTTTGGCTCAAAGGAATTGGCGTAATTCGAGGGGACATGTGCCTTAATAGAATTTATTCACTAGGCGTAGACTAGGACACAGACTGAACACACTCGTGCAATGATTCAATCCTATATTCACACCTGATCACGGTAACCGATTTGTCGATCTATTTTGATGTGATTCACTTCCTTGCTCGGTCAACCGAGGCCACTTATCACTGGGTTTGGTCATTCTCATCTAAAGTTCATACGATCAACGGTCAAGGGGGGGGGGAGGAGATGAACGGTCAAATCTCACCCCACTGAAACGTTCTTCCTCGCTCAATAACTCACTCAAAAAGTACTTTTGTTTATCTATGGAGAACTCGGTCACCCTGACGGAATGAGGTTTGTGTATACCCGGTCCAATCGATGACGTGTAATGACAGAAGAACCAATTGCTTTGTTGGGTTCCTGGCAGAATGCGATTGGTTGGATTAACTTGAAGTTTCTGCGGATTCACTTGTAGTTAAAAAGGTATAGATACCATTTGATTGGTTTGCGAATTTTATCACTGAAACATGTACGCCTAGAACTGGCGTTATGAGTATTAAAATAGACCTTTTTCGTGATCNNNTCTGAATTCATGTTTTGTCCGATATCGCTAGGATCACTATCTGTGCGTACGAGTGAGAAATCTCCCTCCCCACGCACATAAGCGGGGTGGAACCACTCTAGTTGCGAATTCACGCAGATCACTATTGAGAACAAAATCCGATGGGCTAAATAAATGGTTGTATTGTTTTCATTTCTCAAATGATCAGTACAAGTAGATGTTGAGTGCCAGATCTGATAGGGCGAAACAAGCTGAACATGACCAAATGGAGCAAACCTGTTTAAACAGCGGTAGTACTAGATCAGAGCAAGTTTCGATAAAAGTTCCAATTTCTTTCACTCACCAGACTCTTATTGAAACCACAAGTTCATCTTCTAATTTTTTAACATAGTTATAGTGTTCTATCCCGTGTAGAATCTCATTTACAGGGACGAACTTGATTGATTTAATTAGGGAAGAATAGTGATGAGTTCATCTATCCCTGTAGACAACCAAGCCAAGTTTGGAAAATGTCTCGCGCAATCGGTTTGAACATTATCTTTACAGGGAGCGAGGCGGGGGTGGGCTGTGAATGTACTGCATCAAGTGAGCGATTGAACTTTACAATCACGATTGTTGAATTCGACCATTGTTAGGCTTATTGATAAGACAATCAGTTGGTTGTAGCGTGTTTCGATGAAAACGTGATGGCAACAATTTACGAAGCAAAGCACCGAAAATAGATCCCTGTCCGCGCCGTATGCTTCCCCAAGTTAAATGTTTGCAATTGAATTTCTTAGTCTCCGCTAACATCTTTACATCAACAAATATCTCTTCTTAAAACAGGGATACAAGTATAGAAAGTTACTATATAATATCGTATATGTTTAGTTGGATGGTCTGTCTTCGAACCGAAATAGAAGTAATCTATACTCCCTGATTAGGAACTGTCACATACCTGACTGACGGGGAGTCAGATATCGCGTGCGTTTGCGTGTGTGCTTAATTAGTCACAATTATAAACGGGATTACACCGTTTGTGCCAAGTTTCAAAGGACGTATTCTTATCTTTCTGTGACTTGTGTGGCTTATACAATTTTCGCCATCAAGTTTGACCCTGAAAACTCTAGCGCACAGGCTGGCAAACTATTCTTAGTTCCACGTCATCGACCAGAATGACTGGTGATCAGTTGAAGGCGCTCATCTTCGGGCATCGTTTCCCCAGATATGGGATTTAACTTGCATCCTTCTATGGCAAATTCATGCGAACACTAATCTGTACAAAACTTCCGTTTGAATCAAAATAGATAGAGTTTAATGACAGAAAAGAGAAATTGATGAGAGCGGTCTTAATATATCAACTTTTGCGTGATAAACCAAGTTCAGCATTATTTATCGGTACTGTTTGAACGATAGTGAATAACAGCGATTGCAATCTCATCTTAAATTTTCCCTATTTTCCCCGAGTTATATCAGCCACTCCTTCGTATACACAGTCTGATCATGTATCATACTTTAATTCAGTTATAGGTTTAATTACCACTCTGTGTTATTAAATTGGCATCGATGGGGTCTTGAGAGCTACTAGTACTTTTCCTCTTCCATCGTAACCGCTCTCTGTCACTCTCAATGCGATACAGAATGATCACAAATTACCCAACCCCTTGTCGTAAAACGTTAAAGGTTCAGGTTCCTACTGCTGATCATTCTGTACCCTTTTTCTGCACCAAGTGCGTATATGCCCTACAGTTAACTGGAAAAAATATCCTAAATGCTCAAATCAGCTTAAACATATCCCCCTCTTATTCATTGCAGTTCTCACGCTGGACAAAGTAGATCCACTTAGGACGCTGTCTTCACCCTCAGATTTTTACCATTCAGTTTATGAATGCATCTGTTAATTATATGTTGGACTTCATTCAACTGACGACTTTTAGAAAAAGCTCATGTTTTGAATACCCCAAACACTTATTAGCTTGGTTATCCAACTATTTGGCTCAAGTATCATAAACTACAAGATTTGGGAATATTTCTTTCAGACCATAAAACCAGAGATATTCGAGGAGCCATTCTGTTCCCATCTTTCACAAACATTTGTGATCTTCCTTCTGTATTCTCCCAGGTTTTGCAACGTATACCGAGGATATTGTTTTACCAAACTTATTTCTTTTCCACCCCGTACCAGTTTTTTAACCGGAAATTTCCACTCAGTCTGATTTAAGTTTAAATTCAATGCGTCTCATTTCCTACACTAACTATAATTATGAATCACACCTCTTGGTCTGGTATGAACTCTTTCACAAACTTCGAGATAACCGCAGACAAAAATTTTCTGAAGGTGAATTCCATCGGTTGCAAAGCAAATGAAGCGTGAACTGAAAAGCTAGGAAGCACTGGGTAACTAGTTGGAACGGTTAGAATATTTCAACTGAGTCATAACCCTGGAGGCTAGTACTGAGATGCCCAAAGTGCGAGGCCTGCAATAAGCTCTCAAAGAGGGGTTGTGCTATATCTTGCATAAGTAAAGCGAAAAACAGTCCACTAAGCTACCCAGTGTCCCAGTGGGTAGTATGCTTGCGTTTCACCTGTGATGTTCCTGTTTCGGGCTTCAGTTAAGTCGATGGATTACTGATGAAACTCAACTAGGTTGAAACATCTATCCAGTACTTCGTAGCTTTTCAGTTCACGCTTCATTTCGCTCTGTACACATCGAAGCTTCCCATGTGATCAGCCAAATCCTCCACTACTCTCCTGTCACAAACATCTAAGTTGGTCAACTCAACTTCCGAACTGCATTCGAAAACTGCGGCCTATATCAACAGAAATCCGAAAGTTCTCATATTTCCAATTAGTTACTTCTACTTTACTGTACCAGTGTGCTTCCCTTATATTGCTTTGTTACTCTCCGGTTGTTGCTTCCTATTTAACTTAAACGGAATGTTACAATCAACAATTGATATTCACGTTTCCGCTTGTGCAAATGAATTAGTTGTTAAGTTTCTCAATCATCCCATAGATTTTTGTTTTTACTTTGTGAACAGGATTCTTTCAACCCTAATCAACCTTTGCAGACTATAGATCATCATGTCATAGTTCGCTTGCTTTTTCACGTGATCTGCATTCCGACCTATCTGATCTCACATGAACGTACACAGGAATTGTCCCCTCCCCGTGCCCCGTGCAACCAGTGTGCTAATTACCACCAGAGAAACAGTAACAAGTGAACTCCTTGCTAACCTGAACTATTCAGTTATTTTTTGCCTAATCTCTAAGCGACAAACCTTAATTGGCTTACATGCAGTTTAATTATTCTCAGGCCTAGTTTTGTAACTTACTTCCAAGTCTTTGGCCTTGATGAAGTTACACTGCACAAAATTAGTTGACTAGCCCTAACTATGACGAAACCATCGCCCACTGTTCGTTATCAGTAAGGACATATATGCGGGTGGTGTTACCCGTGAACTGCCCCCATACCGATCTTCCGGTATCCAAAGGAACTGAATGATAGCACACTTGAGTACGCATCAACCATATTTGTAAGCTTATCGTAGAGTGCAACGATCCATGTGCATAACTTTTCGTCTGACTCACAGATCGTGCATTCATTTTCAGAAGAGTCCCGAGAAAAATCCCGAGATGCTCACGTGCTCACAAATAGAATGCGTTCACGTGACAAGGGCCAAGACAGGCCTCACGTTTAATGTCTTCATCAGACTCGAATGGGTCACATGCAGCCGGTTCTTCATAAAAGGTATGCACAAACAAACAAGCGGAGTGTTCCATTGACCCACGCTCTAAGGCTCTTTCTGGGTGGGATTTCCTGTGCTGTACCATTGCCCTCTAGAAACTCGAAATTTCCACGGAACTACTTACGTGGACAAACACTCCATTAGCCGATTAGGAATTTGGGTTTACTCGATCTGTTGTACTTTTCTCATGTAATTGGGACTAGAGAAACACGAACATCACTCCATACCACTCGAAGAAGTGGGAAGTTAGACAAGAGGGGGGGAGATTACTCCGTGAATTAAGTTCACATGGGATTGGTAATTGTGCAAATACGGGAGAAGTCACGTTGGGGTAATGGGAAATGTGACTATATTTGTAGATCAGTTGCTGGTGAAAATTTGCTCGAATACTAAACTAGTTGCATGTAATTCCGTGACTGGTTGCATTTTTAATCCCTCCGTCCATTTGGGAGACCATATTTGATTTAAATTTTCCAAACAGTTTAACAAATTAATATTGATTATTTATCATTCAATCGTTTGTATAGTCAACACTTATTCAGCATATTGATGTTTTGGCAGAGATTTTGTTTGTAAATTCATAGAATCCCTTTAATCAATGAATTGGCAATCACTTTCACAATAATAGTTTTAGAACGGCGTGAACTTGAAATAGGGAAAAATCATGTTTTCTTTAACATTAAGGGTTACCGGATGGAGGAAGCATCGCTCTTTCAAGAGAAGTACGCGTGACTACTTGAACAATATTACATAGCTGCTGAGTAACTTTTCCTCTAATTCACACCTTGAGGTGGTGTGTGCGTATTTTAGCTCAAGTATATAAATATATGTATATATCGTGTACGTATATATATAATATCTGTTGAAACTCCTCTGTGGAACTCCGCTAACCATCGAGCCTTAAAGTAAAGAGAGAAATACGTACAATTCGTTTTAAGCGACTCTCATTAGTGATGGATAGATATTGGTTTAGGCCCTATTCTGATCAGAGTGGAACGGGTAGAGTAAATAGTCTTGAGGATCTGGTGCTCAATTTCTTTGCCCAAACACTAGAAATAGTTTACTATATCAGACCCGACCCATTATAAGGCGTGTTGCAATTAAGGTTGAGTATCTTCGGCAGGACTCCAAATCATGGTTAAAAAATTGAACCCCAGTACTCTCACTGTGCAGTACAAGACACAAACTACTTCGAAGGAAAATCACCTAATTCAAATTACATAAAACTATTTGGTAGTTCCAATAAGGCGCTCAACCGTGGATTTCCTTTTGATTATTTTACTGTACGACCGCATTTGACGGAATATCAACTACTTCCGAATCTCACTACCACTACTTCATTTTGTTTTTCTCATTTGGTTGTTTGAATGGCTACGGAACTGGACTGTACCGGTCCGTGCTCTCTAGTCGAAATGAAAGAGCGTTTCGATCTTTTTCAATCGAACGATATTAGAAGGCGTGATTCAATATATATAAATAGGTATATATATAATATACTTTCCAGCCTCCATTTTTGACGGCCCTGTATTCAACAAACCACATTCCACGGTTGGTTATTAAATCATTCAGAAGATTCAGTTTTCACTTTTTCACTTTGAGATGTCAAAATATGAATTTAAGATGTCATGTTGCTGTGTTTTCACTCCGTACTGTGCAAGATATTATCCACATAGCAACATGGCATCTTAAACTCATATTTTGACATTTTCAATTGTATTTCGAACATCTTAAACTGAAAAAGGTATAGATTGGCTTTATGGCCATGATCCCAGAAAACTATCCGGTGCTATAGGTGTGGACATAATCAAACGCTGATTTGTCTCCTCAACGTTCTGCGCACATACACCCACTATCCGCTTGTGTTCATCCTGCGTATGATCACCGGTGCAAACACGGAGTAAACGAACATCAACAGTGCCTGGTGCCTGTGAAAAATCCGAATGGGCTAATCCAAACATTCACCATCTAAACGGAGTAAGTGACCTTGTTTTCAATAACTCAATCATGACTTTACAATTTATATGAGGGGAAAATCCTAGGGGTTGGGAGGACAACAATAAAGTGTGGGGAATTGTTCACTTCGTATTTGTCTGTGTTTGTGTGTTGCACACCGCATTCTCAAATCTGTGCTTCTGGGGTTTGCGGTTGTCACGACGGTCGTGTGACCCAGTTCTGAGGGATCGATGTTGTTGTGTACAAATGTGTGTGCGTGGGCAAAGGGGACTTGGGAGAGGAGTGGTTTCGCGAACCCAGGGGAGGTGGAGAGCTTGGATAAGACGTTTCTGGGCACATAGTTTGGCGGTCAAATGTTTCATACAGATGGCCTCGGCTATGGCCAACGTCCGCATTCTAACGTGTTTGGACCGGTTTGGGGGGATCTGATAAATAATGCGGAATGCTTCATTTGGGTTAACATGATGGTCAGTGTCCACCAAGTGAGGAGACTCGCACTGGTGATAGATCCGGAACCACCTCGACTCAGCCAGCGAGGGTGTTCTTTTATGCGGATAGATAACTGCCGTGCCGTACGACCGACGTAGAATGCGTCAAAAACGCATCTGAAAGAGTAAACAAACATTGAAGCGATCAACAGGACTTCCCCCCCATATTAACTCTAAAGGTATGAATATGAGTTATTGAAAACAATTGTTCGCCTGAAATTTGTGTTCTAAATGCAAGTATGGACATATTTCAAAATTTAAATGACTTTGTTTACAGTCATTCAGTCCGTTAGGCATTCGCAAAGATCCCGTAATAGACATTTCCATACGCGTTTTGTTTTCACTACCAAAAGGTGGTTTGCAAATAATAATTCTAATTAACATAACTTTATCGATATTTCCCCTTTTTTCACTCTGGATCGAGGTTGTCGTTCAACAGCCAAATATCTCGCCCCGTTTCTGTTCCCGTGCGCAATAGAATACAGTCTCATTGCCGGAGCGATTTTCTACAAAATGTTTCAAAAAATCGGTCACATGCAAGAAGAGTCCGAGAGACTGGCTCGTATGCGGAAAGCGAACAACCTGACCAGACGATTTGCCGAGTGTCATCGTTCGCACAAGGGCCTATTTATAGGCTTGCTTCTATTCATGGCCACTTTGGTCACAATGTGTCTGTTCTTCATTTTTTTCACCAAGGAAAATAAGAAACACACGGCTATCACACTGTACCAATGCACTGAACTGGTATTGTTAGCACTTAGCTTGCTCACCTGTATCGCGACTATGCTACGATTCCGGGTGCTCAAATTTAGTGAACTCTCCGAGGAGGGTGCGTTTGATGATAATTTGCTCCTGGTCGGACTAATCGGAATGATTTTCTACGATTTATTTCTTCTCGTCCCGGCCTTGGAAGCGTTTCCTTCGGGGATAACTGTGGCACGACTGTTTGCGGCAAAAGCGTTGCTGGAGATTGTCCAATCCATGCTACAGGTGAGTAGATCAATGCACAACTGTATCAATGGATGCATGCATTCTATTCGATGTTTAGAGGGTCTTCGTTTTTTGTAGCATACTTCCCCCGTTAGTTTCAATCACACTTGTGAGCAATTGTATACTGTTTCAGATCATGGTAAACGACTGACGCATTGAGGGGATGTACGACGGAAGAGCGCGATTACACATTGGATTTTTAGAGAGATCTTGAGTCATTGGTTCTCTGTAGGATTGAGTAGCTCTACGAGGAAATGGGTTCTCAAGGAAACAAAATGACGGTGAATTTACCAATCTCAGCTAACTTTATGCATTTCCTTAGGGCCTTAAAACCCCTGAGGAAACAATTCTTATTTAAATGTACCCATCAGCATTCTTTACATATTATCAATCACGTTGAGTCAAACGAAAAATGTTGATCCAATCGTTGATCAAGGAGAATACTTCCAGTGAATAGAGTCCTCGAATTATCGAAGAACAACTGCGCAATTTACTTTACACACTGAAGAAAGAAATTTTTCTACCATCACACTCAAGTTTGATTAGGTATATCGAATTTACTTATCAGATCACATCCCGGAAAGATATACAACCGCATAATTCTGCATATTTTTCAAAGTCTACACTCCATCAAATGTTCACATATCAAATTCAATCGGTATAATTTATGGATACCGATTGTTTTAGTGATTGTTTGCTACTAGGAAAATAATCTATTTGTATGAGTAGACAATGTTTTCGTTGTCTGCATCGAAGTCGTCCCAGATCAACCCCAGTTGTACATTAGTTAAAGCGGAACCCATTGTATCAGGCAGTTTAATCCAGAACTGTATATCGGGCAATTAGAAGAAAATTCAACCTGGGTTTCAGTTATTCTCCTGTTTGGCGAAACTGAGGCAAACGCGAAGCATGGTGGCAACTAATGAACCACTACACTTCTACGATTCGTTTGTAAATTTGACGAAGGATAATCGGCAACTTTTTGAATCATCTGCTGCGGATGAAAAATCAAATCCCCGCTCTCATCTTTTGCAATATGAACGTAACAGACGATTGCAAGTCGTATTTAATCCGGCTGAACGCATTAGGTTTAAGTTTTCTGGAAACATGCGAAGAATTTAGGCATCTCAATCCCCGAGGGCGAAAACTGTAAAAACAATGCAAAAAACGCTTTTCTTATCGGTTGAAAACCAACTAAATGTGTTCAGGAGAAAGCCAATGACCACGGAGTTTGAAACCAAAGTAAGAATGCCTATGACTTCAAGTCCCAACTCTAAAACCAAAACCCAATTCGGTAAATTTGGACTTGATAATCATGAGGTGAACATGGAGATTCCGCATGAGCCGATGGGTATGAAATGTGCAGAATGGTGTAAACGCATCTGAATCGAACGGGTTTAAAACAACTATTTACATTTTTTTTCAAAGTTGATGTGGCTGATTTTCCCTTAACGGGATTGAGACTCTAGGATTATTCGCAGGTCCCTCGAAAACTCAGCCAGACCACATATCCCCTGCAACCGGCTGTTGACTTTATCTTGCCAAACCAGAGAGCTGAGGCTGGTTTTTCCTGTTCAGTCATTGTCAAAACATCAACGTTCCTTCGTCAAATGCACAGACGATTCAGTGGGAGAGGTGAGGGTTAACGGGTTTGGGGGTTGTGATCATACTTGGCCATCTGATCCGGATTCGCACAGTTTTGAGTCACACGGTCAACGTGACGTAACTGCCTTTTCAGATCACCTAGAGTGATACGGAAACTTCTAACCAGCATCCACCAGGCTTAATTTGATAACAGTTTCGTATTGCAGCTATATAACAACCGTCTGAAAGAGGAAGCGGAATCAATTGTGGTTGGTTTTCATGATGTGCTTTGCAATTGATGACCCCGGGTTACGCGTGACTGCCTGATTGTTGGGTGTGTGTTGTGTCACTGACTTCACCAACCACTTTGGAATGTGTTCGGCCATCCGTTGCGATAAATGATGGGTGCTTCTGCTTATGTATGCGTCGCCGCAACTCCAGGTGAACTGTGATACAGTGTGTGACGTTTGTCCAAATCGATTCCACGAGTAGAGGCAATAAGTCGAAGTTGGACAGCTGGGACTGCGCGGTTGAGAGCTGACTTTAACTTTTGGCGCACATCGTTCCGAACGATATGCGCCAAAGGTTAAAGTCAGCTCAGTAGGTGAGACGTTGCCGATCAGATCACATCATCCCGTTCTGTGCTCCCAAAAGTTGTTGATCCAAACAGTTCACTTACCGTGGAGTTGACCTATGTTTTTGATTCTGATTACTACTGGACATATCCGTTCACTAGAATTTAAAAATCCAATGTGATATAAATGTACTTGTTTGTTTTACATCAGAAATTGAGAAGATTAAACGAGCTGTTTACATATCGTGACATATGTCTTCTTTCGATCTTGAAACGATAGGTAAAGGGGACCGAGTGTTTCAAATTTAATTTGATAAGTAAATAATAATCAGAGATTCCTTGGGAAAAGAATGCGACGAAAAAGCTTGTTTTCGGTGCTTTACGTACTCGCCAACGCATTATGGAACTCAGGAAAATAAAACAGGAGTAGTCAAATCGGGGTGAAAGTATATGTAAAATGGGAGGTGAGGGAATGGGAGTTGGATGTTCAAGCACTGACCACATTACTGATGATAATCCTTTGCGGAGTGTGAATTTTTAACGGGAATTTTAGATGGGGTCACTTAAGACAAAGACATGAGAGGGTCAGGGAGTTCGGGAATTGTTAATGTGCGCAAATTACGAGTTGGTTGATTCCAATCGCTATTACTTCTGCTGTAGATGGCACTCAGGCCTTAGCAGCCTTAGATCGGACGCCATCATTGAATTGACGGAACGACTCCAGCACATCCACGGTGTGATTCATTTCGGCCAGCTGTACAAATGCACTCATACCTGCTCTTATGGGTGTTCTACGGAGCCAAGATTGGTGATATTCGCTCATTCGATCGCCCAGATGTGTGGTGGTGGAGGTGTAACACAGGAGCAAATAATCTGGTAGATTTAGAACGAGGTCGTTTCTATTGGTAGCCTGTCCTTCGTTTGCAATGGGAGAACTGATTTGGAACAGAAGAAAATGCACCATTCCGTTGAGACAAGTATTTTCTACTACACTCCTCAGTCGTTTGCTCATTTTCCTCGTAATTGTGTCACCTTTGAAAATTAGTGAAACGTAAACCTTCTTCTTTTTCATTGTTCGGTCCTTTAGTTTCCTATGAGTATCCAATTGTAGGAACGTCGACCTGACTGTTGCCAATTCATCATTCAAGTGTCAATAGAACAAAGTTTTACACGAGTGGTGATACGCTTTGTTTACGCTGCATCGGCGAAAATTATGACAGTTGATATATTTTCTTGTCCACGTATTCCCTATGAATAAGTTTTGTCAAGAACAGCCATCTTCGCGGCGTGACAAGTGAATATTAAGAAAAGCCATTTTTGGAGTAAATTTCATCTCTAGCGTGAGGGTTATACTAAGATGATGTTGCTGATGATAAAGTTGAAGAATTTTGTGAGTTTTGAAGAACCTAAATACTATCTCCGCCGTCCGCCGTCCAGTCACTCTGATGCCGTAACTTACTTAAACCAATTAAATGACAAATGCCAGTTGACTATGACAAACTTTTACCCATGATTGGTGATGTGTCTAACTGTGTTATCTGCTTTCTAATGTTACCTACGTAATCTGTAAACAGTGTGAGAAGGAGTCACTGGAACACAATTGTTTCGCCAAACTGTGTTTGTTCTAAATGCTGTTATGAGAATCTTTCAGACATAAATATTATCATTAACGTAACGCATTTATAGTACACACGGCTCGATAAAAATTAACCATATCTCATTCTCTAATTTTGCCATGAATGTATACCCCGATCGAGGACCTAACGGTAGACCCGTAGCGACTCCATCTTTTAGGCGACACAGATAACCGTTGAACTGAAATTGAACGTTGAAATTACATTTCAGAAGAAGCTTTGCTGAGCAATCCGATAAAATTCAGATATTCTTATTTTTCTTTCCATGAAGCCACAAAAAGTCATTTGTTTCCTTCAGGAGAACACTCATAAATAGCGAAGTTACATCTGGCGATAATATGTGTGTTCATTGCCTCTAGTAATTCTATCAAGTTCACAAACTCAAATGAATCATTCTGAGAGTATTTTGCTAAGTTCCTTACTCTCTGAATTAGTTTGGCTGGCCATCGCGTGATAAAGCGAATTGCACAAATTGAAGACCGGTCTTATTGGGCAGCCTTGTTTTTGTACCTTCCTTAATCCGTACAGTATAAGAAATACACACTCCGCAAGAGATCATCATAAATAATGCTGTCAGTGTTTGTACATCCACATCGCAACCCGTCTACCCCCATTTAGCAAATAATAAAAATCTGATTGGACTAACCTTCCGTGTTATTTCCCCGAGTTATATAACATGCTATAATTGGCCAGTAGATAAAGCACTGATCGCAAGCTTGTTCACCTCGTCCTTACTTAATTAACTCTCAACCATTCCACAAACCCTTAAAGTTCATAATTTCATAAAAGTAGTAAGGATATTGTTGTCGTTATGGAGAGAATAAACGACGAAGTCAACGTTTAGAGATCACCGTTCAGGTGATCTAAATTGTTTTGGATTCGCACTGTTGATTGCACCACCATAAAAGAAAGTCAGCTGTGCGGTAATTCTTAACTTTATTCTTTACCTCCTCTTTCCCCGGCTACTAAAAATCTCATTGCTTAGTCGCCTTAAATCCTTCGCCACTAGGTTCGTCATTTGAAATTGTGATCTAAATGCAATGATGGGCATAAGTTAAACTTATAAATAACTGGAATGAGACTCTTTCAACAGTACGCGACAAAATTTACCAAACATTTTATTTTTGTATCAGGGCCGAACGAAGATACATGTCTTAATTAATGTCTTTTAACTTCGTTTTTTACTTACTGAATATACAAATGTACAGTCAACATTCAGGAACGGGGCTGTGGCCATGCGAAGGCTGCCTGGGAAGACTGACGGTGGTGCAGCTGTCCTAACCCGGGACTCTCAGGATGTTAACGTTTCGTTTAATTTATTCAATCGCTGACTTGAAGCAAACACTTATATGCATAGCACATTGAACTGATGAATCCTAGTGAAGAAAATTGTACAAATAGACAGGGTTAATAAAACTATAAACAAGAGGTCAACTTCATAGCAAGTGAACTAATTTCGTCAACACCGTTTAGGAGCCCAAAACAGGATGATATAATCGGATTAACAACACCTCACCATTTGTCAAAATTTTTACATTGCGGTTACGTAATAAGATCAATATACACAGCTCGCTAACTGCTCCAAAGATGGACTTGCAAAAGCTCTGTTCGATCGAGCCAGAAAAATTTGTTCCCTAGAAGCATTATACGAAAAAGAAGAATTCCTAAATAAAGCGTTGCTAGGACGCGATTACTCCGAACGATTTGTTCATATTCACTGCAAAAAGTCTGAGAAACGCAACTCATCTCTAACCGTTCCCCGCAAAAAACCTCCACGTCAAGCTGTGTTTCAAGGTTGATCACCTCAGATCGAAGTGAGTCAAAAGTTAAAGTCAGCTCTGAAACCAAATGCCCCAATCCGATTTGATGCCTCCAGTAGTGGAATGGATTGGGACGCACCGATGCATGATTGGCAATCCGTTTCTGTCTCATATATTGTGTACCAGTTCATCTGCAGTTGCGGTGGCACGCACATAGGCAGAACCGACCATCAGTTTTTGCAACAAATAGTCGAACACATTTCAAAGTGTTTGGTGAAGTCGATGACGCAACTCGATAGTTAGGCGATTACACGGAACCCAGGGTCATCTATTGCAAATCATGTCACAACAATCAAACAGATATTATTTATCACACTTCCTCTTTCAACCCCTCATTACGCAACCGCAATGCCTAATGTTGGCAGGTAGTGAGGTGCTGTTAATCGGATTACATCATCCCGTTTGGGGCTCCCAAAACTTGTTGACAAAATTAGTTCCATTGCCGTGTTTGACCTCTTG
>UZAN01040061.1:48435-94723 GCA_900618425.1 Echinostoma caproni | reverse complement strand
CGATTGGTTGGATTCAACTGACGTTACAACGGATTCACTTGAGGTTACGGTGGATTCACTTGAAGTTACAATGGATTCACTTGAAGTAACGGGGAATTCACCTGAATTTAGAACGGATTCACTTAAAGTTGAAAAGGTATATAATGAGTTATTACCTACAGCGTCTAGTTTGCTATTGCCGCAATTTTCAAATCTTCAGAACATTGAAATATTAGTTCTTTCAAGCAAAGCTAAGACGTACTATTATGAATTGATAACGTTGTGTTTCAATAAATAACCACTATTCTTCCTCGTTTTACGTGGTAACGACTTTTATACTTAAAGTGCTCTTTCATCTATTTTCGTAAACTTTACCGGATTAGTTTTCGCTATCCTTTCGTACAAGAAATAAGCCGGTGCTAAATATTTAGTCAGATTCTTATTTCGTAATTCGAAGTTTTCGTTGAGCTGGAATGCTGTTTGAAAACAGCTAACCTGCTCATAACGTGTGTTCACACAGCTGCAACTGCACCCGCACCTGAAAGATCAATGAGATGAGACCGAAGCAGCTCAGTCTCACAAGGCCAGCTGCTTGAATACCTCCTAGCTTCATTTGGCTATCCACTCCTACCCCTGTTGGAGGCACTCCAGAACGTATGTAGTACATACAGTAGTTAGGTGGTCAAAACACCCGATAAGGAGATTGGTTCGTCGCGTTTATTCTCGACGGTGGAAAACGTCTTCGTACTTCATTGGATAGCAGCTGAGTGATAAAGTTGGGCAGCCTGCAGCCAATGTGGCACTAACCCGTCCATGTTCCGTCTGTCTCTTTGGGTGCATGAGACCAACACCGGTCTAGAACAGCTGACCGTCAATCAATACATCAGTAAGCAATACACTGAATAGACACTCGATAGCCTCCTTCTTCCATTAGCTCCTAATTTATATGATACGCCTCGTGGTTACGCCACGTAGTCGACATCAGTGATGAACCAGTATTGTTAAACTATATAGCAAGATACCGGATCGATGGAGCCCAAATATCCCTTCCAGTTAACTGCGTTCAGCGTCCGCACACTATCAGAACGATCAACAAGTTGATTATCCAGAGTACTTGGAACGATTAGTTAGGACGTAAATTGTCTCCGAAACGCGCATACAAGACACAACGTCAGACAGTCTCCGAGTGTTCTCCTGACTTCACCCCATCCTTGTGTGTCGTGCTTCCTGTATCAGGCGATTCGACATCTGACCCTCACGAAGTTGCCGATCTGCGAAGGCTAAGCCAGCTAGTTGTGAATGGATCCCAGCATTGTGAGGTAGGATTCACCTTTCTGAATAGTTGAAAGACACCAATAAGTGGATATTAGTTTCACACAGCATCTTTAGGTGAATTAAATATTTACCATTCGCAACTACGGAAGACACAGATCGACTGTCAGACTGGCGATTACCGAAGACCAAACGATCAAGCGAATGCTAGTCAATAGTTGTACACTAAATTATTCGTTTTAAGTGGCTTCATTTATCTATATCAGACGTTGCACTTGAAATACATTATTCTCCTCGTCCCCGGACTGTTTGGTGGATTTATCATATAAGTTAATAAACAGTTACGCACTACACGTCATGACAGTTCAATTCGAGTCAAAAGCGACAACCGAAGGCATTAGTGTTTATTCCTGCTAACCGTGTATGCATCGACCGATTGCAGTGCATGTAAAATCAAGGGTGACTTCTGCAAGAATATTTCTCAACTCATCCGAATTGTTGGCTCCACCGTTATCGCAGTAGTCTCTGGGAATTTCAATGCTCAAATGAGATTTCTAAATGTACCAAAAGGTGCATCGGCGGACTGCACGTGAACAGTGAAGATCAACTATTTCAAATCTGGACAGATAATGGATTGTTCCTTTTGAGCACAAGCTTCTCGCATAACAAACAACACTGCCTGACAAGAAAACCGTCAGTCTCTTCACAGCGATGAACTAAAATAAACAATATCACCATCATCAACCGCTGGTTAGGATCCATTCAAGATTGCCAACTATCGCGGAAAGGGAACATGTTCCATTTCGAGCCAGATCCTTCCAACCCCCGGTAAACAACCGCAATAAAGCCACCGGCAACGAATATTGACGATGCAGTTTAAGCGACAATTCCAAACCGGAATTCAAATCACAGCTATTTCCCAGCTCCTCAGTTCAACCACCTCAAAAGCGATTCAATATATACAGGGCCTAATACGGTTATCCAAAGGCTGATTGAAAGAACGATGGAGTTAAGCACACGATCAAAGCATGATGGATCTCATCGACTACGGCTGCCTTGTTGGACGCTCATGGAACCAAAACTTAGGCTGTCAAATGAGACACAACGCAGAATCCCTCAAACATCTGACTACGAAGACCATAATATTGGGTATCTGAATGTGAATAGATGCAAAAGGTTGCAATTATCGTAACTCTTGCAATCTTTTCGTCCAAGTGCGACCTCCGTGCTATAGAAGATTAGGTGTAATTGAGATAATTAATGATTCAAACTGCACAATGCTTTGCACTCAGCAATGCCATGTGGACGAGGGGAAGACTACTTTGAAGTGCAGTACCGCTGCCCTTCATTGACAATTCAAATCTCACTCTAACTGAGGAGACAACAAAACGAGTTGACAGGTTTTGTTATTTGGACAGTGATATCTAACTTGGCGGACCTTTTAGGGATGGATCATCGGCTCGTATATCTAATGCATGATTGGAGTTTACCAACTTGAGGCCTATACGTCAGCTACATCAGATGAGACAGAATCGAACCGGGTATTGAGTATTGACACTCACAAGACACCTTCGGATTAAAGTACGAAGAACAGCTCAATTGGGTAAATCGACAAACATCAGTCATTCCTTGCATGCACAAGACTGCTTGTCGATAATGCGAGTACACATGCGTCTCAGTGGAGCACCAAATACGCCATATGTAACAAAGCTAACTACAATGCTTGGAACCAGAGTTCAGGGGAAAGCAGACATGTCTCTAGAACACTTACCTATGGACCAATTCGGAATGAGTATTAATCAATTACAGTTTAAGAAGGGCACACACCACAAGTGAAGGCACGTCAGATTTGCCGGTAAAATACATTTTCCCGAAAATTTAACATGTTGTTCACAGATAAAACATTGTATTCAATGGGTTGAGTGAGACAGAAATAAGACAGGAATAATGCTCAAATGATGACAGAGATTACAACATGGATTTTATCGTGTAAATGAGATTTATCATGATATCAAAATCACTAATGTAACGTGAGATGCTCTGTGGGAATAAAGGCACACCTAATCCCAGATCTATGAGTGAATGAGTATCAACGTGTGAACTGAACGGTTCAAGTGTGTCCAGGTCAAATTGTTTTCTCAAAAGTGAATATAAAATGGTAGGGCAACAATGATCCAGAAGTGTTGTAAATGGTAAATGCATTTGCTGAAATTATTGATGTGTCGAACGTAGGTGGGAGAGCAGTGGCAGAAAACTGGGTGGATCTTCAATTCACTGGTATGGTAAATTTTAACCGCAGTCTTTATAAATTTCCAACGTTCGCCTTCAGACTGCTCTCTAAATTCCAGTACGTTTCGCCAAATCGAGCAGCCAAAAGACAGCTTCAAAATCTGCCGCACAAACCTTCGCAGCTGAAGGTTGTTCAAACTTCAAACTAGAATGCACTTCCGTTCCAAATGACGTGTCTACGACCAGCCTCTATACTCAGGTAAATCCCCAACCGAATCATGACACCCATTTAAGTCCGTTCGTATTCCATTTAAAGACGGACTCTTCCGAATCTTTCTATAATGAAACCGCTAATGACAATATAGTTAAATGCGAACAATCTATGGAAGAGACAAAAAGGAACCTTAGGTCAAGGGAGAAAGTTTATTTTAGTCAAATCTCAGAGCTCCATGACCGAAAAACACAAGTCAATCTGCACAACACAAGATGCACTGTAATTAGAATATCTATGCGGCAAAAGGGTTACGAATTAATCTGTATAAAGTGCACCGTAAGTAACCTTGTCCTGAACAAATGGAGCATTATAATTATGCGTTCTAATGTAGTCACTTACATACTAGACAGAGATTGTCTGGAATTTCTTTGCAGTTTGCATTTGAGTAATATTGTGTCATGCTAAAAATCAGTAGACCCTAATTTTACCCAAACGGATGTGTGATTTAATAAATAAAATGTTTGAATATAGAGTGATAAAATTTAAAAACAACGATTCCCAAAATTTTGGTATGATATTTTCTGTCTGTTCGTCTATGGTTATTTGAAAAAATAATAACAACCTGTAACACTTCCCCCACAGACCCTTGAGGAGCGGCGTTGATGGATTGGTTCTGGTCGTCGAAAGTCGGTAGCATGGCTGGTGTTTTGCGCCATTTCCTTCCTGAAAAATATATCTAGAGGTTAGGTGATCAATCGAATGTAAGCAACAAGATAGAGAAAGAAAACAAAAAATACGCTTTGTGTGTTTGACGCTAACTATTCATTGCTCCTACCTTGACCACATTTGAGTGAAGAGCAATGAGCCATTATTCGGGTACTGGGAAGCATTATACAAGGTTTTCATAAAACGTAAGTACCACGATATGAATATGGAATCGATTGAAATACGTTGGTAATTCAGGCATCGGCACACAGAATTTGGCTTAGATTACGTAGAAAAGTGTGAAATAATTGTCAATTACTTTAAGTTGATAGGAGATGGATTAAACGAAAAGATGATCCAACGTTGTCTTCCCGCAAATCGGTAAATAGGTAAAATCTATTTATAAATCTTAAGGAACCTAATGCAAGATGAAATCCAATAAGAAGGCGTTCCAGAGTTTTCTCGAACGTTCGCATATTGCTCGAAAATGATGCAATTTCGAATGCACCAATCCTACAATCCGTTAAATCGGTATGATGCCAGAGGAACTAATGTGATTCAACATCGTATGTAAGGAACATACTTTGTTGTGCATAAAGAGCGAGTTTCATGGTCATGATTTGCTGAGAAGTTGAACTGGATCATCCGTGATACCACCTACAATGGTTTAGGTAAACTCATCGACCTGAGTATTACCAGCAGCTTACAAGAAGTCAATATCTTGTGTCAGGCGGTGTTCGGAAACCACTTTTAATGTACACCTACCACAATCGTGATATCCTGTTTTCAAATTATGCTGCTGGACGTTAGAAGGCCTTGAGGGAAATACTACCACAGGGCTTGCCATTCAAGGTATATAGTTTTACTTCGCAGGTTTGATGCCCCGAACTAAGCGATGCCTCAAAATGCCTGATTAGCACAGCCGTAACTGAATCAAGGAGTCACAAAAGCCGTCGTCGGCCGAAGTCTATCTACAGCATTGAACAGAAAGGACTTCACAGAATTAGCGATTCTTTTATTGGGAGAACTCAACGAGATTAAACAAAATCTGCCTCAATGACACTGGCTAAACAGATTAAGCAATCGCCTACGTGTCTTCTAGTTGTCATATATATCCTGTTTAAAATAGTTAGTCCGTGATTGGTTAGTACTATTTGTTTGAGTATTCCTGAAATTCTAACGTGCAGCTCCTCGATAGGCATTATCCCGAATACTTGAACCATCACAAATCCATCTTCGAAATATATCCAGGTGCCATCAGTGCATTTTGATAACCGACAAAGATCATTGGACAACTGTTTCACCCTAACTGTGACTCGTCAGTAGTGCATACCTTTCATATCTCTGTCAGGACTCAAACCGCGAACCCTCGGGTCGGGATTTTAAACCCAACCTCTGACGGTCAATGGCCAACACCTTGCGCGAAAGCCTCAATACGTTTAAACGATGGATACCTGGATTAGCCTATTCGTTTCTTTTTTAAAACCACCAGGCACAGTAGGCGATCTAGTGTGCGGGTTTCATTCCCTGGGAGATCTTCAAATCATCACGTGGTAAATGCATTTAACTGCGATGGAAATATTTGTCATCACCGACAGATCGCACTGGACAGCTGGTTCGTCTTGCATAATGTATAAACATATCGGTTAGGGGATCCAACGGCAACCTTCAATAGATTTCGGTCATATCCGCAAATTTGCTGATAGCACCATTGTTTCCAAATAAGTCCTGTTAAGAACAGGTCTGCATGCTCTTATATTGGAATAAAGTAAAAAGAAAAAATTATTTCCATGTTTCTCAGTGAAACATATTCCCAAATTGGCAACTACATGTGAACGAAAGCAAAAATAAAAAATACAGATCCTTAGTTGTCTTTATTCAAGTCTTCATCTTTCACTTACCCCGTCGACTACTGCCATGAGAAGTAGCCCAAATACCTGTCTTGTGTGGTAGAAAAGAGGTACGATAAACTACATATTTAATTCCGATCCTACAGACTAGTTGCGCAGCCCATTTACATGAATTGAACCAAAAGAAGCAGTCAGTATGTGTGATATCAAAGAAGTAAATAATTCGGTTTCTCTGTTTAAAACGTCTGTTCCTATAATCACGTTTAATGTTCGAAAATTTTTAAACCACGGAACGTGTTGTTGATGTTAAAATAACATTTTTTCATCGAGGTCCGATTTGTGGTCAATTCAGCGGCCGTAGCTTAATGTGTTGATAAACGAAAGTGCCTGCTGAAAAGGAATCATCTGGGATAAACAATTTCTCAATGAGCAGATCATCCGAGTAGCGCTCTAACAATGCCAGAACAATATGGCGAAGTTGAGCTAGTTTTCAACTCTAAACTCTAATAATGCGCCAAACGTGCATTCAGTCAATCAGCCTGGTCTTGGCATTGAACAGCAATCGAATATTGAATCAGTTTTCGCTGATTCTCGCCACTCGATAGTCTGTCGTCATAATACCATATGTGACAACAGACACTCGACATTCACTTTTTAGGAACAATATTCCATTTTGGACTGTTTGTTTTGAGAAAACGAGTCAATGTTTGTTTTCTTCAATCGTGTGCAATCAATGATCGCTTATAATCACAAAGTGGAAAGTCTACTTCTGCACGTATCCCCAACCTATTTCAAATCCATTGAAATTTATGACAATGAAAGACTTGTGAAGCTAGCTCCGGAGACGCTCAGATTATTCAGTTGATGTAAATTTCTGTTCGCGATATTACCGACTCCAGTCTGGAGAGTGAATCCTGGTTTCATGTCAACACTCAAGACCGACCGGAATTCTCACATGAATTAAGGTTAATGTAACTTGACAGGCAGCGTTCTGAACCTCATGAGCTGTTTTTGGTTGTGGTCGACTGCATGGCACATTCAACAGATTGAATTTCCAGAATAATATTGTGTAAACTCCATGAAATATTGTATACTGCAGGCTGGAGTAGATTCGAAGCAATGCATTGATAGTTGGAACTGTAAACCAAGCTTCCACTGGCAGCAATCACTGTTATTGGACAAATACTGTGTGATATTGGCTAATTCCTCACAGCAACATTCCAATAAAAACTGTTTTTACTATTTCTGTGGTATAAATTGATTCAGCAATGCAAAATACCTAGCCTGCCTACAAGCTTGTAGTCAAATAGGAATGCACAAACGACCTAGAAATTTGGTAAAACTGATGACAAGGCAAACCATTTCTGACATGTTGATTTTTTAGTTGTGTTTCATTCAGTTGAACCACGAGCGGATGGACAGATACACTTTTCGGCGTGTGGTCAAAGTATATCTGCCTCTGTACGCCTACTATAATCTGATCTACCAATTCCAATGTGGGTGCCTAGCGATCTGCTGGAGCAGAACAGAGCGACAACTACTTAACCAGGAAACTGAACACATTCCAAATTGATTCCAAGGTTAGATGGTGCGATCCGCGTCAAATCAGCGACATAGAAACAACGGTCGTAACTACAAGACTCGGTCATCAGCCATAGCCCGACATCTGATGACGCAACACCAGATTGACCGAAGCACGGCGTTTCGGATTATCTACAAGTCACGAGTCCCAAAATTGCTAAGGTTTGAAGAAGCGATTGTCATCGGCCGATGGAAGCCTCCTTGTGTCAAAAAAATAACTTTATATTGGTATATCCTAACCTTGGTGACAGTTTATTTACCCCTCCCCTCTTTTATGCTCGCTTCTTTCAACGTATCTTACTTTACTTTGTTGTCATTCTAAACCCCTATATAAATGCTGTGTTTTCTGCAGAATGTACCATGTTAACATGCAGCCAAATCGTCCTGGACATATATCGTGCAGTATTGCAGTATGGTCTGTTCTTTTGAAATTACTCTCTGGAAAGGCTTGCTTTAACTTTTTATATTATAGACAAACAGCAACCTCAATTCCAGTGACCCAATGTTTTCACGTGATTACAGAGCTATCGGTGGAAATGATACGGTACTGATATCGAACACTACACAGAGATAATCCAGTGATCATACCACTTTCATGTTTTCTCAATATTTTCAGTGATGATCATCTGTGTGTTTGTTATTGTGACTTGCTTCCAAGCATAACGGGTTTTTGCTCTATTGCATTTCTAGCGTCAAACCTGTTTTTTTCTCTGAACGATTTGATGGATAAGCATCAAAGTGATGTGAAATATTTATGTTCGTAGTTGCCTCAAAGGGTGATGTAGGTATGTGAAGCGACTTATGGATTAGATTGTTACCGGCTCGGGGTATTTTTCGTTAACATTTATATGGGCTGCATCTAATTAGGAAAAATCCACCATATGGTACTATCGACGCCAGTCGTGTGATAACAGAATGCAGTCTCTAAATTGATATACCAGTGCTGTTCATCTAAAGACAAAGACGTCAAAACAAATGTGCGCTGAACGAATTCAGCGCAGTTCATTAATCCACTTATCTTCCCTGTTTTCGTGCATGCTTGTGAGCAGTTATTTAGATGACACGTCTACCTAATTTGAAAACTTAGCCTCACTGTTGTGTTTGCTCATTACATCCATGCCATCTAGGTGCCTAGTTGCAGTTTATCTGTAGGCATACACCTCTCTGTGTGTTACAACAATTAGTTTTTATTCAATTCGAAAATTTCATCTAGTTGTGTGCCACGAATGTTTCTCTTCTTCTGGGTCATAGGGAAAACAACGTCGTTTGAACTGTTGTAATGTTCGCTAAGCCCACAAATAATCGTTTCTTTGTATGCACTTTTTAGATGCAGTTCATATCCATATTTAAATTAAGGAATTTGTGTGAGGTGAATAAAGCTGTGTCAAAGATCTGCCTGAGTAGAAAACCGCGATTGACTGCCCACTTTTGTTCTATGGATATTTAAATGAAATACGCGTAACCTTTGTGGTTTTGACGACAGAAGGGATTGAACAATTATATGATGACCCACACAAGTTAATGCCAATAGGAAAACGATATGATGCTCCCTTTCTTGGACCTGCTGGTCAGACGGAAACCAGACGGAAACACAAAAGCACTGTTTACAGAAAACCGACAAGAATCGATTAGGTACTGCAATACGACAACAATCATCCCACGTGTCACCTGAGAAGATGTGTACATGATTTTCCGCCGTGCAAGCACACATTGTCCCACTGAAGAACTCCGGCATCATGGGCGATTGCACCCGTTCCATCAATTCCTTACAAACGGATACCCTAAACCTTTCGTCCATTCATGACTAAACTTTAACTAAAATTGAAGAAGGAAGAAAAGAAAACGAAACTCTTACTTCCATACCTACGTGTGGTATCAGAAACGGTGGATGGCTGTCATCGTCCTATGGGTGTTATCATTGCCAACATACATACAACAACACTACCGTCAATCTTGTTCAACGGCCAGGACCTCGTAGAACCACTTGAAAAATCATGGGTGGTGTACGCAATTCCGTGCTTAGACCGTGATCAACGTGACGTAAGACAGACAGAGAAACAACTGTGCACTAGCCTACATGCAAATACACGGGGTCATGAGAACAAAGAGAAAAGGGAACGTTTGATCCTGGAAGCCCTACTTTCGACCAACCCATTCAATCGACACATGAAAATCGATAAACAATACGCAACGATTGCACAACCACTGAGGAAAGCGGGGTTGATGGACAAACAGGCGCGACGCAGAACAGCACGAGGTACAAGCAGATTCAATTCATTCACACATACCACCGTTTGACAACGAGTCCTAGACGAGATCACAACGTCACTATAAGTACTACTACTCCGTGCTTGCCTTCTTCTCAAAATATATACATATATGTACATATATATTTCATATAGTGTAGGCGAAAATGTTTTCGGTGAATTCCTTTTCAAGCCTTTACAATCACATTTATATGAAACAATTTCATTACAGTCAAATAGAAAGGTGGATGAGTCATATATTTGGCAAACACACATAGCTTCAGCTCTCAGGTTGACTGGAGGAGCTATCCAAAACACCTTCTGTCGTCTACAAACAACACCACTGATCCTTCGCAGTTTGCTTACAGGTCTAATAGATACATTATATATGTAGTCCCCCAGCTTATTCAATCTATCGTTAAGTCTTCGATCAACTCATTTAATTCCGTTCGGTGATTTTTTTCTGGACTACACTTCAGCATTTAATTCCACTCTTGGTCCAAAGCTGGTACAGGAAGCGGAATTTTTAGAGGACCCGAGCAAATGTTAGCTTGGTTTTTCAACTATTTTACTGATAGAGAACACACCACTAGAGTGAGGAAGGCTTCCTCTCAATCCTCAGTTAACAACTCCAGAGTTCTTCAAGGAGCTATGCTATGCTCATACTTATTTTCGACGTAAATGTTTGGTCTTTCTCCTGAAGATGTTTTGAAATATGCCGAAGATGGTTTGCTGTGCCAACCCATTTATTTTTCTCCTTCCGATCCTAGCTAGGTTACTGAAAATGGTGACCATATTCAACCATTCTCCACCGTAGGAAAGCTAAGCTGAATCTCTAGTAAATGTGTTACATGTGTATATAATAAATAAGAATCCTTTTTCTTGGGTGAACTGTGCCAAACCATTGATAGCTATCTTCGTAGATCAACCCACATCCACGACTACATTGGCAAACTGTGGTACCTACCAGTTTTAATTCAAAAGCTTAAGCAGTTTCACTAATTCTGGTCAATTATCCCTGCCATAGTGTTTCAGTGTTTGTCAGGCATCTTAGTGTTTCGTTTCCCAATTGTTTCTCCTGGTTTACTGAATCAGGATTACAAATTCTCACCCCGCAGTCTAACAATCATTAACCGCAAGTATTCTATTCCTGTGTGCGAGTTACCTGTGAAACATTCGGCGTATTAGGCACCTTCTTGCGTCAAATTTTCGGAGCGGATTCTTCCAGATACTGACCACCCAATGAGCACAGAACTGACAGGTTGGCGTTCCTATCCATCCCCAGACCCTCAGTTCCACCAAAATTCATCTCATATAAACGCTTACCGTAATTCACCCATATTCTATCCTGCGCGTTTACTCACACACAAAGAGAGGGAAACAAGTGCCTTTTATCTTCGGACTATGAAATGTGCTTGAGTCTGTGAACACTTTTTACCCGTTGAACATGATTATTGTGACGGTTGGCGTGCGTTGCTTTTCTTTAAGTCAGATGCCAGCTTTAGTGCTTAAAAGCTATACACAGTACAGCACTATGCGAGTAAACACCTAAAGTAATTTTGGAAACGCACCTTTTCATATTTTGTTTGCTGGTGAATTTCTAGTGCTAAAACGGGAATCAGTGAATTGAATAGCCCGCGGGGATACATTTAAACATTTGTTTCGAAGCATGAACCATATCAATTAGACTTAAGTGTAAGCCAAACAGCTCTGTTTAAAGTATTTTTCTTCACACAAGGCATTTTCGAAACCATGATTCTGGTTTTCTCTATTTATTGACTATTTTTGAAAAATTGTCATGGTGATCCGAGAAACTTGTCTCCTGAAACGGTATTCATGGTAAAGCAGTGATTGCTTTTCATAAATGGTCAACAGACTCCTAAATTTCCTCCTATAGCAAGCAATAACTGTCACAAATTTTACGAAATGCTGTAACACTAATTTGGAGTTCGATTTCAAATTCGGAGTTCTTTCAATTTTATTTTTGCTGCAGAAACATGATCATCTTGATAAACTGATTTGCCCTTTTTTTATGGGCTTTGGTCATTTGTTTACACAATATCGACTTATTTTGGAAAAGGAAACAGTGTGTCGGGAGGGATAAGACTCATCGTAATCTTTCAATCCATTCCAGAACTGATTCTCAATTTTTTTTGTTTGCGAATTCATTTTTTTTTGTTTTCCCTCGCAGTGTGATTAACTGCACATGGGTTTACTTCGCAATCTGACGTCCCCACCGGTTGTGTAATTAAGCTCTTTATTGACCGAATGACGAGTATTATATCTCCAAATCTACTTCTCCTTCCAGTTTAACCACATTGATGATTTGCGTAATTGATTTTTACTTGATTAACGGATAATCTCATGAAGGGATCGTGTGCTGTTTGAGCGAGCACTTATATATGCATGCACAATAATATAGCACAACAAGAATTGTTGTTCATGTTCCAACATTTAAATTCACTGATTTTACAGTAAAATGCGAACAAACTGTGGACCACGATGTCTATATGTATTCCAAAAACGTGTCATCAATTATCTGTTCCGCAGTCAACAATAAGTTTCATTTCGGAAAAATGTCAAATTCGAAGAACCAAAGTGAATGAGTGAATCTCCAAACATTTTCATTTAAAAAAGACTTAGCAACATAGCTGTAAAAATGCAACCCACTTTCCTTGAAAGTCAATCGATGTGAAGGGTAGATCTTCCGGAACTGCGCACCATTCCTAACGTTGGATAACCCTGGGAGCGTTTGACATGACAGAGTGACTTTTGTCGTGCAGTAGCAGAATTATGGTCACAAATTTAGGAATGCTGATGCAGGGGCAAGACATTTTCAGAATTTCCGCGTTCAATCGAAAAAGGAAATGGTGATTGTAATTNGCATCGATAGTGAATGTGCGATAAATTAAATGGAAAATCTGTTTCCGCTGCCTCACTGATAAAAAGCAACTTCTGCTGGTCAGGATTTAGCGCAATTGCAAAATGTCTGGACAATTGTTTTCGTTCCTTGAGCAACCGAACAGCTGATAACTCCGCGAATTGAGACGCATGGTTAATTCCTTTGCAAACAGGAAGGGTGAGTGTTGTAGTCTAACAAAGCATTCTAGTGAAAATGTTATTGCTCAGGAATGGAAAGTATCATTTATACAGTTTGCAAAGGATCCCTCAAAAGGCTCACGATTGAATTTCTCTCGTTCAGTAAGCAAAGTAGTCATGCATTCTAGATATAGCAATTGAGGTTTCATGCAGCGAGGGAAAAACAACGCGATTTTTAAGGTGAAAGCAACCATTTTATTGAATGGCAAAATACCTAGTTTTTGCAAACTGAATATTATGTATTCAAAGGTATCTCTAATTAGTCCGTATTTCAGAATTTCATGCCTAGATTTAATTATAATGGTTGTCTTTTAACACAGAGTAGTTCACAAATATAACATACACTGGTGCCACTGGTTTGTAATACACAGCAGGAGTTTGATTCTAGGGAACACGGTCTGAGTTTCCCATACCATCAGCATTGTCACAAACGGCCGCTAAATAACCCTTTTTGAGGGTGTCGAACCAAAGCGTTTGGGCAAATAAAAACGGACTTTCCTATTGCAAAAGTTGGTGACAAATCAGACAGCGGGTTCTCCGTTGGAGGGTCGAACCAAAACAACCTGTCATACAGGAAAATTGCAAAGTAACCGTGAAACTCAATGTCGAACGAGAATTACTCACAACCAAAAAACGACGGAAACGTGCACAAAGTGCCTAGTGTTGAAGTTAGGCCACCTATTGGTCACTTGTAAATGTTTGAGAAGAAGAATTTTATCGACCATCCAGCATTTTGCCTCCAGATATGCCTCTGTCGTTACCCATAAAAGAACCTTTCTTGTTCACCTACCGATTTTATATGATCTCATCCGCTCCGGTGAATACTTTACTCGAGTCAAAATCGGTACGATTAATTCTAACCTTTAGTTGTTGTACAACTGTTGCTAATCGCCATTGTTTATAATGAAGTAAACCTCGAGCCAATTGGAATTTGGCATCAACGGTTAAGTGTAACTCAACATTGGTCTATATGACCATAGGGGTTCAGCATATGTCGGTCAGTTCTTGACTACCATTTGAAAACTGCCAGCTGACATTGATTGTCTACAAAATATGAAGCTGATATTCCCACGGGGCCATCATTGACGTCTCTGCCCGAATAAAGTGAACCTTGCTATTCTTCACATTATGCGTCAGACATTTTTCAGTAGAGCTCGTGCTACGCACGTGGTAATGTGTGAATAAAGACACAACGCATGGGAAAAATTGCTTCTGATCACGAGCGTAAGAGAGAAACACGGTTGCATTATTCACGTTTTGGAGATCCGTACAATTTGTCAAGACGTCTGTTGCGCGTATCTGTCAATGTCCAATCGTTCCATTCAAAACAAATCATCTGAGGAACACGACGTCACTTGAGGATAAAGGTGAACAATAATTTGGATTACATCATCAAAGACTAACCCATGACACGCTATTATTGCTTAACCTTTCATCATAGATCAACGGTCTGGCCATAAGGTTCAACTTTAATTGAACCGTTTATCTGAGCCGAGAACATCAGTGAATTTTGTCCGAGAAAGAGAAACGAGAAATGGTAAAGCGTTCCGTAGGACTAATCGTGACTTCCTGCGGACACGTGCAGCTGGATTTCAACTTTTATGTCTGAGACAATTGCAAGAAATAATCCATGTAGAATGCTTCGACAAGGCGAAACTAATTGATTAGAGAGAGATCGTTATCAGATAATCTGCTAAATTCAACCACTGGCCGTAAATGTTCGCAGACTGCAGTTCAACCCAAGCTGCTTTGTACATACCAGTGTGAGAACCAGCATTCGATTCATGGCAGTAACTCGTTTTCCATATGTTTGATTACGTAACCGCTGAATGCTGAATGATGGCTCCTTTGTTAGGTTAAATTGGACAGAAATAAAACGTTACAGTAATGAACGGTAACATGCTCGATGCTGAGCAGGTGTTATTTAGGGCTCTTCAATCATTAGCCAATAGAGAACGCCGCATTCTAACTGATAAGACGACTTTGTTCTGCGAAGGAGTGCTATCTACGGCAGTGTGCGTTCAGAACGACAAAAGATACCAACTTTATGCCACACTGTACAAACTGCGTAGTTCCGCACTAATGCTTGCACTAAATGTTTGCACCTACTTCAAAGTTATTTTGTAGACCATTATTAAACCAACGTAGTGAGTGAAACACGTAAAAGCAAGCCTAAAATTCTGGAGAAATCGGGAAGTTTATGGATGCACAGGAAGGTTTTATTAATAAGCAGTTTGATCAACTTACACGCATACACTTGGTTCGCAAATCATGGATCATCACTGCGAAAGAACCACTTCATCGCACACCAAACAAGTTACCATAGATTGTGATACATGTCATACAATAATAAGAGTTGGATGTTCTGTGGGACACAAAATGTTAAGTGGTCCCCTTCTCGTGGAATAAACAGTGTAAAAAAACTTCAGCAGCATTTATCACAGGCCGTATACATAGCATTGGAGCCCAACATCTATCAAACACCATTATAAAGGACCTGACCTCGCATGGATATTGAAAAAAGAATATATTGCAGTCTTCCAGATATCATAAAATAAAGATGTTTCAACGTTCTTCGCACTCGCTGATGACTTATTCGAATAAGACGAAATGATGGTTCTTAAAAACATTAGCCATGGTGTGTTGTGCTTACTGCAGTGTCTTAACGCTGACATGTGATTTATTAAAAGTGAATTTTGCAAACTATTTGAGCAAAGCCAACGAAGACGAACGCAGCAGAACAATCATATGCGAACAGACTGATAGCGTTGCAAACTATTTAACAAGGAAGAATTAAACACACAGATTTTGGACAACTATTGTACCTTTTTCAAATCATCGAAACACCGGGGACCCGAAGATTACAAAAAGCTGTGGTGTTGACGTCAGGAAACCAAAAATCAATCTTTTTTAGGGACCGGATTGAGTTAGATCGTGGTTGGAAGACGTATACGCACTTTTATTTCTCTATGCGATAAGTGATTACGAAAACGAGTCACATCACCGAGAATCATCGGTTCCATACTGAGGAATCCTTTAGCGTTGCAGATGAAGTAGCACGACTGCGAATCGAAGTGCATACTGAGACTAAGGGACGCAGCTTAGATGCAATTGTTGAATCAAACAGAGAATGTATGGCCTGGAAGAAGGATGTCCCAATTGAACAGTAAAAATTTCCCAAAACCTCTTCAGGATAGATATGTACGGATCATTGTGTACGGAAACTAATTCGGTGTGATAGACAGGAAGAAAACAAATACAACTGCAAGCATGCGTTAAATACAGTTGAATATGTATTGAGAATGTGTTGGGCAATGTTTTTCTAATGGTTATTATCTCTGTGGGATAAGTTTGGTTTTCTGATTGTTTCTTGCACAAATTGCGGTCATTCAATAGAGCAACTATACGACAGTAGGTGAATTGATAAAGACCTATAATTTTTTCGTTGGTTAGCATTCTTGTTTTACGCATCCGAAGCAATACTCTTTGATTCCTAATAAAAGACCATTCACAAAATGAAAGAGAAATATCATCTGATCGTTCCATTGAACAATTGCTAACATCGAATATATCACGATTTATCACTTTCCGTAATACTTCCCCCTTTTCATTTGTTATGCTACTTCCTCATATTGATCACATAGTTTAACAAGCATGTATACGTACCAGAAAATAAGTCAGTTGCAGGTTTGCCAGGTGCTACAGAACTAAACATAACGTAAGGTCTTAGTAAGGGCCCTTTGAAATACACTATCTAGGGGGGGGGGGAGATTCGGGTGACCTTACCTCCTCGACCACCAAGATGCCACTTGGCAACAGTACAAACAAAAATAGCTGTGGGACTAAATCGCCCGTTCTCCTTAATGTTGCTAGTATAATTTTGGACGCCAGATTGACGTGATCTCTCTTGAGCATTTCTGGCCACGTTTCCAATAAAATATTTGAAAACGTCACACCAATTTTGGCAATGCAATACTGTGTTCCGATCGCCAAGGACCCATCTGTCGGTGACAGCTCCGGTGGTCTATGATAAGAAACCTACCGCAAACCTCCATCATTTTTGGATTAGTTTAGTCTCAGTTTATTTATCACACTTCTTATTTATGCTTTTCCCATTCATGGAATATGCAAGAGTGTCGGTGTTAAGGTGAATCTGTAGAGTGCTGCGTGGATGCAGAACGGACAGAAACGCTCAAAAACATACCATTCTAGGATAAAGGTATGTGGTTTGTCCCTATACCGATGTGTCAGTTAGGGGAATGCTTATATTCAACAAACTGTTGCTTCAACTGATAACCGTGGTTGTGTTAACGGACAATGACCGAAACGGATTATATATATCTGGGGCGACATGGGATCAGATGAAATCCCATATGACGGTTCGGTTGAAGATACTGATGGAAATTATAAATGCAATTCACATTTTTATGTTATAAATGTTAGTTGTATGGCTAAATGTTGGTGCATGTGTTTTCTGATCAGCTGGCTAAACAATCCACAAACTATTTGCATTATAAATGATGTTGTTTCATTGTCAATGGAAGTTATTTGTTGTCTCAAGATTGGATGTTAACGGTAAAATAGTTTATTTTAGGACCAAATCGCATGATGAGACATAAGTGAAATAGATTGTAGTGGCATACTACTAGTTCGTAATCCCCCTCCCATTGTTTGGTGATTTGGTCGTCAGAAGAGGATTTTGCTCCCCCACAACCGAAGTTCCCGATTCCATTTTTGACAGACAAAAACACAATACACTCTTTCATTTCGAAATTGTCCTCAAATACTCCAACTTCATTGATGATGACGAGTTTATACCATGTCTATCTGTCACCCGTAAATATATAAGTGAGAGGTTCCAGCCTCGGACAGTTACGATAGCAAACAATTGTTGAGTAACAACGTTCAGCTGCACTGAAAGAATGTAACCTGGTTAATATTTGCGCCTCAACTGTGGCTGCTTTTGTGGATATCATGTTTCCGATAAGTATTGCGCCTTTGTAGTTATACTGTATCCCATGGGAATAGATGTGCACACACAATGGATAACGTTTCTGTGTTTTGAAGAACGACCTACTTTGATAACCAAATTAGATGTCCAGTTTATTTGCGTTCAAGGTTTACATTTCCAAAAAGGCTCCTTTTAATTTTTCGTACGTCTATCACTGCTCTCCTTGTAAACAAAAGCTTCATTAGAAGAGCTGACGCTGCACAATTTTCGACCGTTCCAAGTTAAACGCACTCACCTCCGACTGGGCACAATTACAGCTTGTTTTCGTTCACATTAGAGAGAAAAAACATCATGCATTGATTCTGTTTATCTACTTTTTTCACCAGAACACTGTTTTTAACCTTATTGGTCATGTTTTGAGTCTGTCGGACTAATTTCCCAATTTTTCAGACGGCTGACAGCGGAAGAGACATTATTGAGGATAAACCACAGAAATACTTCATTCGATATGATGGCGGCTTTAACCCGGAAAAGTAAATCGGTATCTAACCGTTGCTCATCAATTATATGAGGATTCATTGGATTTGGTTTTGAATAGCATCAAATCCACAGCGGTTTGTGTTCACTTACTGGCTCCCCCACGTTTGACCTTTAAAACTGGTGGAATGCTATGGTGCACGGATATGATTCGATATAAAACAGGGAATAATGATGTCCTAAAATAAGTTCAAAACAAGAATCTCATTACAGGATACAAATGTAATTTTTCCAACAGGTTCTGACAGGGAGACTTTTCAATATTTAAAAAGCATATACGTTCCTCCCTAATAGGTGAATTCATTGGCGGTTGAAGATAGTGGATGTGAACATCAATAAACTAAACATATACACTTTCAGTTAACTGTTATTGAACATAATAAATAAAGATCGCATAGAAACTCGGAAATGGCGAATACGTTTATCTGTATGAAGTTATTGGTTAGACTCTTAAAAAGAACTGTGTGCATCGGTCGTTCCATGGGTTGTGTAATGGGAAAATATAATGACAACGAATAAAAATAGTTTTATCAACGTTCATGAGCTGTGTGACAGTATCATGACAAACGGGATCATTCAACAGGCAGTTGTAGAAGTGGTTGATGTTCGGAGAAAAGTGATGAATAAGAGGAGTGATGCACCAAACGGTTGCTATATAGTACTGTAGCAATATTACCAATTTTTGTTCAGTTGTAATGGAGCAAACGTCTACAATTTGGTTGTGCAATGACGCAGAACATATTCATTATGTTCTTTCGATGAATTTAATCTGACGCACGTTGATATTTTTATGCCGCGAAGATCACATCCTTGGGCGGGGTCATGTTGGAACTTCCTTTGCAAACTACTGCATTGGGGACATGTTGGCACAAATATATGCAGTTAAGAGTTAGACTTATAATTCCTCCACCTACAGTACACCTCTTCGAGTGAAAGGTCTAAGAAAAAGATATTCATTGCTTACTGTGCTGAACAGCGCGCTTTAACGACTGTAGGGGCACTATATACGTTTAGTGCAATGAGAGAGACGGGATAAGTGTTATTCAAATGGACGCCATTTCATACGTTAAGAATTGAAATCGATTTAAGTTGCGCGTTCCTTGGAGCATGCAACTAAGCAGTTCGCGTTTATGTACCACTGTCAGAATCAATTATAATGGCGCGTGATGTTTTGTTCAAATACGTATGAGGTGCATAGAAATCCGAACGATCTCGCTCATTGAACTGGTAAGAAGAGCAGCAAGGAAGAACAAATAAAATCCGATTGAAAGCACTGACGTGATTTCGCAAACCGAATTCAGAATGGTCAGCTTATCACGTAAATACATGGTCTATTACATGACCTTCACAATAAAAAATGTATAATCCACATGCACGTAATATGATAGTATTCATCTCAACCTCTACTCCTATTTATTCTTCAGCATTAAAAAACATATCTAAATTTGTATGAGAATATTTACATTTTTGTTTGATGCATGATTGCTGTGTTTATTTAAGTTCGAAACACTTGGTTATATTCATCGTTTTATGTAGGACAGGCTGCGATAAAGGAGCAGAATAGCCCCATACAAGTGAAGGGAAGGTCTGTCTCTGATAGATCTCGACAAATGTGAATTGCGTTTCGGAGTAAATAAACTCACCACAGAGGTCTGTCATGGTAGTACGCGTTTATTTGATACAACTGTCCGTGGTTAATTAGCACTCCGTTCATCCATTTGTTTTTTTTTCTTCTTTCCTCCCTTTCATTTTCCACCTCAGTTGATTAGTTTCTGCCTGACTGAATGCTATATCGATCAAGCTGTTATCGTGAACGGGTTTCCACGCGATCGCGTTTACAAATTGGTGTCAGTGACTGTGTGCCTGTATGCATAGGCTTGTGAGCGTGTGTGCGTGTGCGTTGGTGTGCTACTTCGTTAATCGAGTTCAATAATTCCATCGGCAGAGTTGTCTGAGCAAATGAGGTGATTTGGCCTTCCGTACGATGGGAGTTGTCCATCCGTGGCAATAAGTTTTCCAACTTGTTGTCCGTGGCTAATTAGATGTATTTCCCTATGAACCACACCCTTGCACACTCCATATAGTCTTCTATTTTCTATTCATTGTTTTGTACGCTATTCGTCGAAACATCACAGCTTGCGATTAGACACTGAGCGACTAAAATAATATTTTGCATTGCCGTTTGATGAACGTCAATAAAGAGGAAAATTGCATTGAACAAAATTTTTTCGCAGTTGTGAGTATCAATTATTCAAAATCCTTTATTTAAAAGCCCACTTAGTTTTATCACTCAAATCCAAAACCTAGGTAGTAGCGGAGTTCAAGGACAACAAAGGCTTCATTTGACAAAGCTACTGGTTAGAAAAAATCATTTGAATAATCCAATCGCATATAAAGCCCAACTAATAGGTTGAAATCAACAATTGAATTATANTTTTTAATTTGTTTCAAGTACATTGGTATTGAACTCATCCGCTTTCAAATGAAAGCAGATCCGCAATAATTTAAAGGTTTCCATAATAGACTTTATTATCTGTCGTTGGGACTATTCCATCCGGTTGCATTATGCGGTGCTCACGTTAATTTCCTTTAATTATCCAATACTGGATACATTCTGGTTGTAAGCAGCTATCTACAATGTTCCATCACATTAGTAGACATTATTGTTAAGTAATGTTCTTATTTGACAAGTGCTGGCTACTACTGGTATGGCATTGGTGTTTTTTAATTTAAAAAATGGTTCTTCAGATTCACTGTTCCAATCGAAACAAGTTTTCGTCTGCATGTCGAAATCGTCGCGAAATAAACCCAGCAAGGCTCGAACATGATCTAATAAATATAGCCCAATCATCACCTTCGAAANNGAAGGTGGTTGCATACCATGTGATATTTACTCGCTGGGTTCTCAGTGTACCAAAAAGAAATAATAAGTTATCAATTGCACTCGAGGGTGCTAGAAAAATAGGTGATCCAAATCTTCATCTATCCACGAATGGCCCGAAAGGCTGCTAGGCGCGCAAATTTCTTGAGTTGGAAGAAACTTCCAACTATTGTGCAATCATGTAGAACATATAACGTCAGTCCAACGGACAATTTCGGAGCAAACGTTTTATGGTGGATGTCCTTTGAGGTCCTCATTACCGGACAGTATTCGGATAGTACCAAACAAGGGTATAGATTGGCGTAATATTTGAGGCAAGAGGATCATTTCTTCCCAAATGTTGAATATAGTCCGGGGATTTGTAAACTTTCCACGTAGACCTTTGATTCTAACCATTCCAGCATTAGTGTTTCTATCCTCTTTGTAATTTATAGTGCCTTTTCTTTCCCAAAGTAGCTATGGATTTCAAACTTAAATAATAGACCTGATGCGTAGTATTACGTTGAGTGATAACAAAAACGGGCGGAGAGGCTTTTATGACGGTTTAAAATTCAAGTTTGATTAATCCAAGTTCCTCGATAGCCATCGAAGAACCTCTAGCATAACGTGACAAACATCATAAATCCTGCTGAGCAATAACTCTCTGATCCCTCTATATTGGAGCACGCAGAAAGGACTGATTTCCAAGTTCGTGGTAAAACAATCAGCGTGACGTAGTGGAACAACCTTAAATTTATCAAGGTCAAATCCGATGTTACAAATTAAATAATATTGTCAAGCTACTCCGAGTGCTTCCTGAAGTGTTTCCTATCCTTTAGTATGTTGTTCCCGTCTCCAGAGTTTAGTACCGAAGCCTAATAATACTGCTCTTACCCCGAAGATTCCTGATAGATCATTTATGAATGTAAGCAAAAGGTGGACAATAAGTATAAATACATGTGGAACTCGGTAACCGGTTTTGACTAATCCTTGTAGCAAACCAATAAATCAAACTCATATGTTACATTGTCGCAAATATTCCTTTCTCCTATTAAGAAGCACTGGTCAAACGTTATATTTTTCGTTTTTGCAGCCGTAATTGGTAGTTTATTCTATCGAAACCGCAGAAGTTCGAGTAGGCCGCGTCCACTGTTGTTCTAACCCGAATACATCACCTGTAGAGAAGGCTTCCTGAAGATTTACTTGAATGAGCTCGGAGGCTTTAGACATAAGAGCCAAAACGAATCTAGCATACCAACTTGCCGGTATTTCGTATTTTATTTGTCTGATGGCAATTACGAGATTATATCGCATTCTTGGATTGCAAGTAAATTTTTCAGGTTTCTCGAGATCCCCCTTGTCTTCTCGCACAGGTTTGGCACAAAGATGTTTCAACATCTTGCAGTTATCCCAGGTTCTAGTATTAAAACATATTTTGAATTCTAGCCAAGAAAATCTCCTCTGTGACACCCATTTATTTGTTCAACTGCAAATTAATGATTAACCCGTATCTGATCCACCGATAGGCTTGATCCTTTTGGCAACCTCTACGAGTTCGGTTTGAAACGAAAAACTGCATGGTCGTCGAGTCATAATTAAGCCATGACTTTGCAGATTCAACCGTAAGCTCCTCACCCGTTAATACTGAGTGCAATAACGATGGTCAGGGACCAGTTATAAGTATTTGCGGTTTCTTTGCATGTTTATACATTGAGTTTGGGTCAATAAACTGTACTTTTCGTTGTTACAATATAAGATTACTTGTGAAATGGTACACCACACAGTGTCGAAGGCTGCATTGAACCAACTGGTCCCCATCAAAGATGTGTACGAAATTCAGCAATACACCGCCACATCATGTAGGGCTATCATGCATCAGCAGGGTAAACAAGTATCAGCCATCAACTACGTTTCTGCAGTTGCCACAAGATCACACTGATCAGCTTGTAAGTGCAGCTGTAGGGAACAAGAACAGCACCATTTGTTACTGTAAACTTTGTCATATAGGCACCTGTCGGCTACATCGAAGGGTTACCCATCTCCGGGACAAGGGTTGCGTTTGTCGTAAATTTTGGTACCTTAAATTGAGCGAGCTCAGGGAAGTAATACTGATGGGAATTGTAGGACACGTAGTTGGCCCTTGGATCGGACTTGCAAGGATACCCGAGAAAATAAAGGATGTTTTCGTAACTTTCAGTGCTAAACTGTCAGAGTTTGTTTTTTCCTTAGTAGCAAATAATAATTTGGCATACCTATTATTCGATAAGAACAATCTGGTTGTTCAACCATTTAGCATGTCTGATTAGCCGTTAGTTTTGCTCACGCGGATCAAACTATTTCCGACAATGCATGCATGAGATTCTTGTCGTAACATCCATCAGGATGAATAAAGTGATTTTTGACTTCACTTGACTTCCGCAGCCTGTCGAACATCATACTCCTCAAGATTTTATGTAACCACTCGTATAAAAAAGTCCCATTTTGATGCTGAATGAGAAAAGTGAATTCAGTATGACTGGATCAAATACAATACATGTGCAAGGATAGCAAGTACCGATGCACTGTTTGTGAATAATTTGAAGGGAGGAACACACGTGCATGCGTGATCTTGAACGATATCAAACTGATATGAAACATTATTCATCCGTAGCTTTCCGTGAAACAGACCGCGAGAAGTGAACAAGAACTCAATGGATACAACTTACCACAAACGAAGCAATGCTAATCCGAAATGGGTGAGGAATTGGATTGAGATAACAGAGTGGCAGAAGAATATTATATTTTAGTATATGTGCAATAGACGTTATTGTACGATTGAACTTAAAAAGCTGAGTCGAATGACCAGAACGTGACGTTGCACAGCGGGATATATTGGAAAATATCCACTAAAATCGAGAGCATAAAAACTGGATAACTGCATATCACACCTCTAGGGTAGATATCAAACATTAATTCTTAAATTCAATGAGTAATCAATCATGTTTAGGCATCTTTTGGAAAATCATATATATTATGCATCTAATTTGTATGTGAATGCTCTCTCCACGGAATTAATTATTGCCTCATTTGAATGTTTTGGATTTCGATTTGAGGCATTTTAGTAATAAATGTGGTTCAAAAAGGACAGAAATTCCTCAACGCTTGTTTATGTTCATCCGAATGAAGTATGTCACAAACAACAAACCGCCAGTTTAAAAGTGCTCGACATTTAACCAAAATGATAGTTGTTTCAAGTTAACCAGCAAAGGTTTTCACAGTTGTTTTCCGTGGATAAAATAAATGATCTTATGCTGCTATTTTTATTTTAACAAGTTCGTTTGATCAATAAGTGTGTACCAATTCTGCATTCATCAAAATCTTTGATAGCACTCCAACTCACCCAAGTGATTTCAGATCCCACAGGGGCTACTTATCATTAGGCCCAAGATGATTTCGGATACACAACTATCAGAGCCCATGTGGTCCGCCGTACGCATAACAGAGGGGTTCGATTGATTGCCGCCTGCGTTCAAATCCAAGGAAAGCTTTCAATTATGGCGCAGTTGAGTTATATGTTAACATCTTGAAATCGATGATACAATGATCCTAAGACTATTCGCAAAAACAGGGAACGCGGGAAGATGTGTAGTAACCATTTCGGCAGCGCCAAGGGTTGTCAAATAAGTCAACAAATTGAATTATCAAACTCCACATAATTTACATATAACCTTGGTGAGAGAGTAAAGTGTTCGCGGAATTGCAATCTGATATTTTTGTGATTATCTAACTGCCGTTAACTGTGATAAAATATCCAAGATGCGTAAATATTAAACAAATAGACGGAAACCGATGATGGAAGAATTTTGTGAGCAGTTTTACTGATTTCGCACGTCCTCATCAATAGTGCGAGCAATAAAATTGGAACCTATGATTAGCGAGGTTTGACGATCAAAAGAAATAAAGCATGATTTGTAGTTAATCGTATTTTAAGAAACACTCGGTTCGATGGTGCCGTGTTTCGTATACTAGTTAGGCCCTGTATTAGCTCGGTTGATGATTTGGCGTTGTTTTCCACGTAAACTCTTGATATATCTTTGCACATTTGCCCGAAACCCAAGGAGTTTGTCGAACCTAGTCTGTGAATTAGATTTCCACTGCCATCTTAATTGAGTTGCTCCATTTCGCTCAAACCTCTGCACATTATCCAATGCGTTAAAGCAACTCTCAAAACACATCAATCCTTTAAACTATCAGCTATACCCACCTGATGTGTGACCCCACACCAACATAACAAATTAGATTATTTCTGTCATACAAATCCATATGAATATCTACAGTATACTGATGCTTTGCTCACAAGTTTTTTTTCGATTTTGTACGTGAACAACAAGCAATACATGCATGAAGTTGTTGTTCTTCCACAAAGAAGGGAATGTGTATTCCGTTTGTCAAGATCGAAAGGAACACGTGTGAGGCTGCCAACTGGTTGGTAAAGAATACGGTTCTTCCAGATGAAGTTCAAAACTCAACTTGTACACTTGTGGTTGCAATAGATTAGTATAATGTCTTAAGGTGGATGCACTCCGCATCCTAGACAACCAATCTGCGTAAGATTTCCATCTCCAGTGATTCAGTGATTCGGCACGATCTCCACACGGTCTCAGTGAAAGACATTTTGGAAGCCTTTAGTATCGTGATCAGTGTAATTTGTTCATGAATTCAGCCTCAGTTCACATTTTGGCTAACTGAACGGTTTTCAGATATCCTCGGAGTTAAACTGATAGCGTTTGACACAGTATGTTTCCTCAAGAAAAGGACAACATTTATTTTGACGAAGTATTCAAATTCGGTTACCGTGTCTTGGGTGAACTGAATTCCATTTCACCTGTTTGCGGAGCTTGACAATTTGTTGGCAAACGTTTCATCACCAGCCGAGGTGTATCATCAGTGCTTGCGAAGTGGCAGTGTTCCGGCTGTACCGGTTCGTTCATCTCCATTGACTATTTTTGTCCTTTGTTCCTAAGGTGTTCCAATCGGTTCGCCGTTGGACTAGTGCCAGGGAGGTGAGGGTGAGAAGGGGGACTGTTCTTCTTTCCTCATTGCGGTTTTGATCTGTTCTTAAATCACAGTGTGACCCCTTTATTGTGTCAAGTTGTCCTTGAGTTGCATTGGCGTGTACGCGTGATTTATTCCTATGTGTCCGTGTATTACCAAGCGTGAAGAAATTCTCTGGCGTGTTTTGACTGGTCTTGGTTGGTCATTTTCATTGATTCTACGTCAAACTGATGTCCTTCTAGATCTTCGTGGAGAGAAGTCAACGATAGTGGGTTATGCCTCCTACCTGCCAACTGGTGTACAATGATTTTTTTTGACATTTTTCTTTCAGTCTGTCCAATATAGTGTTTTTGGCAGTTCTTGCAGTTCATTTTGTAGGTAACAATGCTCTTGTCCTTCACCATCGTTCATTTCGTTGGTTTTGACAGAAGTCTTCTTGGAGTGGTGATTGGTTTGTGGGCGACTTGTAATCCATATGATCTGATCAATCTTCTTTTTATTTCCGAGGCGTTCTTGATGTATGGCAGGGTCGTTCTTCTTCCTGCGTCTCCATCTATTTTTTCTTTCTTTCATTGAGATAGTTCTTTTCATTAAGTTATGAATGTAGCCATTGCTAGCACACTTTTAAGCGGTATCTTTCTTCTTTCTTCATGATTATGCTGGTGCTGCAGTGCCTTTAGGTTCTTCGGAATACAGGTTCTAGCAGGGCGTCTTTTTTGGCGGTGTGGATGATTACTTTTTAAGTTTAGGATTTGGTACGTATGCGTTGCTTTGAGGCCGACCGTTGTCTCCAGCTTTCTTGATGGAGTTCTGATGATTAAGACCTCCAAAAATGCCAGTAGTTTACCTTTCATTGTTTCCAATGTGAACTTGATATCGTTGAATTTTTTTATTGATAATAATGTGTGTTCTTTTCAGTTCTGACTTCTTCATGATGACGAATGTGTCGTCAACGAATTGAATTCAACGTTTTGGCATCATTTTTAGCAGTACCTCTTTCATCAGCTTCTGCATTACGACCTCGGTCATGAATCAAGAAATCAGTGATCCCATGGATGTTCCTTTCAGCTGTTCGTAGATTTCATCCTCGAATCTTGAATACATGTGCAAGCAAAGCTCTATTCATTCGCAAATGATAATTGGTTCCATTGGTTGGTTTAGAGGGTGCTCAGTTTTCGATTCCCGCAACGTGAAAATTGCCAGGTCCAAGTCGCTCGAAGTGAACCAAGCAGTGACGTCGACAGATACCATTCGTCGTTTTGGATGTCGTAAGCTCAAGCTCAGAACAAGTTTTATCGCACTATTACTCCGGTAGTATGAATGAAATTGGATATTGCAATAAACGCAAATCGTTTGTTTCCACCTCCGAGAATAAATAGCCACACAAGTCGTCGTTGTGGGAAACATGCATGACTACAATGGAGCTGGTAGAGCAAGTCGGCTCAGAAGGCCCCCTTCTTTGACCGTAAATAGACAAAATTGGGTAAATGGGAATAAATGGGAATAATCTCACTTGTTCTTTTTAGGATGAAAGCGTGTTCAGTGAACTTTGAGTCGTTTTGAGCGAAAATAAACCACGAACGGTAGTGGTTGAAACAGTAATTCTTCTATTCCGGCAGGTATTTGCGCTATACAAAAATCGCCTGTGTTTGGTTGACAAACTTGCCTTAAATTCCCACACTGATACTCGATAATAGTTTCCTTTTTGAAAATATCAACGTGTTCCAATTTAGCTATTTTCAAAACAGAGACCAATTTGTGTAGACTGAGAAGCAACTCTTATGCATTTTTGAAACCGATACTATCCTTTTGAAATATGCGTTTGTTCTGCATGCAGGTTTAGAAAGTTGACATTCGGCTGAATGACTTTGAAACAAATCTTTCCCGGTGTCTGATTTTCTGAACTTCACAAATGTTAGTATGTTCTGACGTGCTATTCCATGTTAGGCATAAAATGTTATTTTTGTCTGTGACGTCAAACTCCTATTGGCGACATTAAACAAAGCATGCTTTACAAAATTTTCGATGCCCATTCAATCGTTGATCATAGCCTTATAAACTGCAATCGTTGATCTGGATAGCACGTTTAACATTGACTGAACAGCATTATTACAAATGTTCCAAAGACTTACCTATTCCAATTATGTAGTTATACTCGGTGAGTTTTGTTTAGAATCGTAGAAATTATAGTAACGTCTATGGGATTCATACCCACAAATGGACGCCGTCTACGCTTTATTTTACATCAAACTTCATCTGCTGAGCTACGAGAGCACCCCGATATTTTCACATTTGGTTCACTGATCCAGAAATTGAATCGGAATTCACCAGTTACCAAGTAATCTGGGTACCACGGTAGATCATTTTTGCAGGTGTGGCGTTGTATCTTTGTTTGCAAATCGTGTATTGTACAAAAAATTAGGGCCTTTTATTCCTGGGTTGGAATCCCACCGAGGTTAATGAATTTTCCCATTCAAAACATGTACTGTTCTGTTTCACGTAGGGTCCCAGGAAACATGATACGATTGCAGAAGACGGAGATAATTGCATATACTGGTGCTGGTGGTAATGGTGGTGTAGAGGGAGGAGGGCACTCGAGAATGGCTTCTCAGCCGAAAACGTAATATATCTACTTATACTCCAATTGAATTGTTAATTAACAAATCTGTTGTACATTTAGGAATCAGTAAGCGTTTACGTAATCAGAAGTGACCTTATACTGGGTTTACAAGCTGTGATGCGACGTTCATTTGAAAAGTAATTGAAAATCACCAAAACTGATGGTGGTAAATATAGGAATAAACTAAAATAACATTCCTCGTAGCAGTTTTCATACCTTTGGATNACCGACTGGAGGATAGCACTCAGTAGCAAATCACTTTTGCTCTGTGTCGAGTCCATATAACATGAATACCTGGTTGCCGTAATGTTAGAGAGTACCTTTTAATTATCATGATTTAAGTGATTTCAATTCACGTTTTCACGACATTTATGGAAAGAAATCAATACGCTTGTTTGAAAAAACAATAGTTCATGAAAAAGTGAATCTCATCAAAGTCTCCATTATGCAGTACCATGTTTAGGTGTCTTCTGATTAACACCGCAGTTATCATGTATCGCTTCGTTCCTATTTCCTAATCATTCTCAGATATATCAAAACTGTAAACAATGATTTTTTCTCATCTATAGTAATAGTCCCGTAACACAGCACTTAATTCGGTCTTCGCATCAAAAGAAATTAAAGAGAAACACTTTGCAAAAATACAGAAAAACGATCAAGTTCATCAAGCATAGCATTGCGTCATTTACCTTTAGTAGCTTGAAATTTTTAAGTAGCGAATTTTCTCATACTTTTGCAAGGAGGCGTTTCGAATCAAAAGAGGTTAAACGTACTTGTGCTTTTCAAACCAGAAAATTGGTTTCAACTCTTTGCCTAGAAAGATTATGAGTGCATCGAGCATACGTAATTTGTTGATTATGTAATCAAAGACACACCCTTACATACGTTGTGTTTGACACGCTGATATAGTTGGTGCATACTTGTTTTTTTATTTTTTTTTAATATCACACCAAGTTGGCTATTCCAACGAAGCTTCATTGCAAAATGATTCTCAGTCTACAATGTGATTAGATCATTCATTGTTGTATTTGTTATCTATTATATCATTCAAATGCATTATTTGCATTCCTTACGCTTTTGTCTTTAAACATCCAAAGGTAAATAAAGTGCCTCTATAGGTGCACACAGAAGGAAGAACGAAGATTGCACCTAAGGTGGTTACTTCCGATTTTAAATGAACGTATATCTCTATGAGATATGTTCTACTCCGAATGTCTAACAACACGCAACGGCTGTGACCTATGTTTTGGTTTGCATCAATTTCTCATCACTTTATTCTGCTTTCAGTACGCGTTGTGAGACGTGTAATAAACGCATGTGTCTGTTTTGCGGTCACTTTATTTGCACGTGACATTTAACGCTAGAAGGGAACGGTAAACGAGGTTATGGCTAATTGAACACGACGTCTTCCATCGACGTCACGCGATCGACTGTGAAAAGCGTTACGGAAGAGAGTATGAACCAGTTCGATATTCGCTGCTCCACTTTCACGTGTCGGGTTTAGGATTTTGAGACTTTTAGACCAACCACCCTCAACAACTGTATGGAAAACATGAGAAGAGACTTTAACACTAAACTGTATGATTTATATTCAGAATGGTTCCACTGAGCACCGATGTGAGTAACGGGGAGGATAAAATGACTTAGGTTTGGCTATGTAATATTATATAATGATTGAAGGTGATGTATATAAGTTATTGAATATCCCTGTACGCGCAAGATCAAAAGATCAAATCGTTCCCATTATTCTGCCCACGGGTCTTTATTCCTCATAGAATGTTTGGTCCAATTAAAGCATAATAAACGTCTAGCAAGAAGACGTCCACACAGCACGTAGTACCCTGCTGTTCATGCGTACAGCTCAAACTGTCATGCTTATGGTAATGAGAGAATACTGCAAGTCAGGACAAGTAGTCAATTTAGCACTCCGTTCGTATAACACAATTCATGGGGACATATCAAACTTATGAACTCTGCCGACCGGTACTTGTTTGGAAAAGTCTTCGATTTGCATTTACGGGCATTCTATGTTCACATCAAATTTGTTAAACAAACTGGCTAATAAAAAGTGCGGAATCAGCTCCCGCTCCAATACCGATTTATGGCACAAATTGTCAAAATCATCTATGAAACTTCTCCGGGCATATGTGCTGTACCCTCAGCGGAATTTCCAACTATCAGCAATGCTTTATCAACTACAGGTGTGCTCAACCTAATAGAAACTCTCATGGGACACAAATCATTTGTTAAAAAGAATGAACACCCACGCTACTTTTCCCAAAGTATTTTCCAAATCAGAGCTGTAACTTTCGAACTACTGCAAATTTTATAGCGACAGTCAAGGTCGCGCACATTTAAATGATCATAGAAATGAACTAAGAACTTAGATGTTGGAGATAAAGTCAGGAATAAACACACTGTACTAATAACCATCTATATATAAGTATGCTATTGCAAGCTGAAATGGATTTTCAAAATGAGGGTGATGTTGCACGAGTTTGGTCAACACCTGTATATCCATTACATCCGCTTACCGGTGTAACAATCAACCAACTGTGTAGAGTGAAACACTCAGGACGCGTAAGGTATAGCAATTTCAAGGATTCTAGCGAGATGGGGAATTGTAGAATTTCCGCAGAGGTAATGTGAGCTGCTTGTAAACTATATATAGAACGCATAGATGAATGAAGGCACCATTTGGATAGACCACCGGGGAAACTATGAGTGCAGTCCGAGAGGATTTTCAGTGCCAAATTTTTATATGAGGATAACTTTAATATACACAACTTTTTAGATAGATTATCAGTTATAAGAAACATGACTTAAAATCGGTAGAAGCGATGAAGAGTTATGAAGTAATTCGTTAGTAGTCCATCAAAAACCACCAAGGAACTTTAAAGAAGAAGAATAGAACACTGGTAGACAAAGGGCGAAATGACGTTTTAAGGTGTCAAACCGGCAAATTCTTTGAAGTAAAAGTATCATTGACGAGGTTTCTTGCAAAGTACTAAACACTGGATGATCACCTCAAGTTTGTCTAACTGGTGACTACTAAATATTGCACAGAATCTACTGAAGTTAGAGGATGTGTTTATGACCGAGGGGTGGAGTGGATAAACAGATCCAGAGAGATTAAAAGTGCATTCCTAGCACTGAGATAAATTAAGCGACTGTCCAGAACGAACGCACATTTCATGGATACGCGATAGACTGCTGGATAAATGCAAAATATCTTCAAGCCCAGAAATGGCCTAGCAAGGGTTTATGTTGTCAGTACATTGAAATAACTGAACTGGGAAAATCGATTACAGGTCTTTGTTGAAAGTGGAAACCAATAACGGGGAAAGTGCTGCTCGTTGAAGCACTCCCAAATCAATCATTATTGGCGCGGATATTTTCGTACCAGACATTACTTTGAGTTCTTTTTGTGAAGAAGACAAAAAGCCACGGCATTGGCTGCTTAAGGCAGTTTAATGATTCCGTTTTCCGAAAAAGGAAGAAATATGAAACAGAATAAAAGTCTCATTAAACATCTAAGAAAACACATCTCACAGATTTTGCAGATGCGTCTAGGGATTTGGTAACGTAATTAACAAGGAAGAACACGGAACCCACGGGCGGATCTGTTCGCTTTATACACAAACTGCAACGGACAATAAGGTATGAAAGAATCAGTCAAACGTTTGAGAATGACAAGTTCTGACTGAGTAAAACCTCATGATGTTAAAGCAATCGGACGGAAACCTTTCGGTAGGGTGCTGGATATACACCGTTTTGGAATAGAAATGGCAGTGATGGGTCTCCAGAAATCGGGGGTAAAGTAGGTGCTAAGTGATGTGTTGAGGAGAAACGTAAGAGCGTCTGCTAGAGCAAGGGTACCATTTGCGATGGAAATGTTTGTGATAACAAACAAAAAGCACTAGACAGCTGTTTCGTTTTGTGTGGAACTCGTGAGCAGTGAGTACGTTTTGTGTCCCTGTCGGGATTCGAACTGTGACACAAAAGGTACGCACTGCTGACGAGTCCCAAACAGCTGTCCGGTGGTTTTTGTTGGTTATCACTATCGCATTTGGATGTAATACGTCGTGGAGAACTAACGATCTCCCACGGAGTGAAACCTTCACTAAAGACCATCAAGAGTGCTTGGTGCCTCTAAAAATTCGAACGGACTAAATCAAGCTTGATACTCAAAACAAGGGTACCATACTTTAGAAGGGATTGTGAAAGACCGTCGGGACCGTTATCGGTGGATGATTCAGTTGGGAGAAGCAGTTTATTTACTTCTTCTATCAAGAATGAAGCAATATTATCAGCATCCTCTGAAATACATGAAGCAGAAAGATCACTGCTCATATGTGTAAATGCACGGTATATACGCTCATCATTTACAGTACATTTATTTGGTCTGGATTTCGTTCCACATAGGTTCCGAATATCTTTCCTTTGATATTTCCTCTTGTGGCTGCATATCATCTGATTTGCAGTGGACCCATTCAGACGCTCAATTTCCTGTTTTTTCAAAGTGGAAATGTATGTGACCCTGTGCTGGTTTTGAAGAAATGTCCCTTGTGTCTCCTCAGTGTTTTGAGCTTCCGAGAGACCATACGACAGTTGGAAAGAATTGCATTTCAAGCGACAACAGAAGTCAAAGATGCAATTAATTGTACTGCCTAAAAGAATAATATCATCGTTCAATGAAGGTTCAAAAGAGGACCAGAAAGCTGTTAAGATTTTCCAAGAAAACGAATGCATTCGCATGATGAGCTACGAAGAAGGAACATACTGCGGTTAGTTTGCCTCAACGAAAGAAAGACAGAACGGGAATATGTCCTTGGCCTTAAAAGATGTAGACGATGAACATTAGTTGATATGGGTGGAAGGAGAAAAGTTCAGATGATTTATTATTATTTTGTCTAAAACGGAGTTACCTCTGGTCAGTAAAGCGCGATTGGTTATGTCAAAAGAAGTCAGAGGCCGGGTTAATGCATGGTTCAAATCACCCGCAAGAATAAGCAGGTTATCCTAGAGGGATTGAGTCAACGAATGTCGTGATCGTGTTTTTTGTACACAAAAGAGCAATATATACGTGTTTTATGAAGGTAATTCTGTGCGGGGAGGCGAGGGGTAATTTAGGGTGCATAGAATTGACAAACAGTCAATATCGTTGATTTTGTACCGGTAAATAATATCTGATTTGCAACATCATGAAGTAAGTGTTGTCGCAGATAACCAGATATCAGGAAACCTGCCGGTGGAGGTTAAACCCATCAGTAAACGTCAGCTTGTCAGCTGCATGCGAGTCTTAACAAGATTTCCTCATGTAAATCGATGAACCATGGACATGAATCCGTGAACGGAGAACAAGCATCAAATACAAGATTTTGAGGAACAAGGAGCGTCAGTTCTTATTCGGCAGTTATGAAGCGGACATTTCTGAAAAGAGGAGTATACTTAACAGCAACTTGACACCCTGCCCGGCGGTGCTTTTTGTGTGAAGATAAGTGAATTATATGCAGTTGAAGTGATTCGTATATTAAATCCGCCAGCAAGTGGAGCAATTACGATCTCGCATACGCATGCACAAAGGCCATAATAATGTCAAAAACCTATCAACTTGTTGAGTTTTAACAACGCAGGATTGCATCACAACCGGTCAAATGAGGCAAAATATTTTTAAGCAATTATAGTTTTATGAAGATCACTGCCGAACTGAAAAACATAGGTGATGAAAACTGAGTTTACAATCAATTTGCTGTGTTATCGCATGAAGAAGATTCGTGAAGACGCATAGTACGGTCGCAGCAGCAGCAGAATAAATGTAAACCAAATTGAATACCTGGTTGAAAAAGCGAACATTAATCAAAAATCGCAATATTTTTTTACAGAGAAATAATCCAACTTTCAGACGTATACCTAACGCACTGAAACCGGTTTGAACTTGATATGAGATCAATTCCTTCATTGATGAATGACCTGACTGAATTGCACGCAAGAAATATTTAAGCTATCTCCGAATTCGTGGTATGTACAGCTTATGTTACAGGGAACGTACATGATGATATACCGAATGAAACGATAAAATGAGAAATTTTTATCTGTCACTCACAAACACCTCACGTCTGAAAGAAAGATGTGAGGATCTTCCGGTAGATGAATTTGAAGTAAAATAGCTGCTGGGCTTTCACTATTGGACAGAGCACCTGAATTTAGGCTGAACAGAACGTCTAATAAGTCAACTTAGCATATTTCCACTTTGCTCTTCGAAGCCTGATGCCGTCAAAAGTGGGTTCTGTGATCCTACCTGACCCCTCTCTCTTAGTAGAAGCTCTTATGGCCTTGTTTAGGTAATGTATGCTTTCAAGAAACCTCAGTATTTGAAGATTTAATTTAGAAGCAACCAATTTACTCCACACCTCATTTAGCCAGTTAGGTCTATCCCATGTTAAAATATTTGTCTACACAGTTTCAAGGTAGTGAAATATAGCTTGATTTACGGGTAGACAAAAAGCATGTGCTCAGCAAGACTGCATATTGAAAATATGTCTCAGTTATTCACTATCGTTTTCAGTCTACATCGAGCAGAATAAGATGGAGCAATGTTTTCATCAGATCGATCAATCAATAACGTTCCGCCTCATTGCATTCTAGTATTAAGCTCATCCATCATTCACCGGCTGTTTCCAGTAAAAATCGCAGGCGCCAATCATTTTGAACGACGGATTGGCGTGTTTAGTGAAACGCTACATACCAGTATGGGAAATCGATCTTTCAAAGTGTTTTTCTACACCGATCCCGAACAGTGCCACTCGCTGTTATATGTTGTAGCAATTTACATGGCTTTTTTTCTTTAGCTGTCATGCAAAACTAAGCTAAAATTTCCTTGCAATAGTTAAAAGCCTTTTACGAAAAATTGTTTCCTTCAGCATCGATTTTGAAGCATCTATCAATCTTTTCATGTAATGCACAGCATAGATACCATGAGTTAAATAGAAATTAATTATTTTTCAACGAAAAATATTTGTTTATTCAGTCGTCAATCGATTCAGAGAATAAACGATGGACTGCTTTCCCATCCTGACATTCCGCTGATGTTAGCAGCTTATGGTGGTGGTATTGGGACAAACTCAAAAGCAAATTTATCCCCAATAAAAGACATTTGAAAAATGACTCTCGCAATAATCAGTTTTCAGCTGAGAAAAATCGGACCAATCACCAGTGGACATCAACTTTAATTTCCCAAGTGCCATTCCCGAGTAAAATGTGGTTGAAACATAAACGCGCGGTATTATATTTGACGTGGCTGCAAGTAGATAAGTGGATAAGTGTGAGTTAAACAAATCCAATTAGTGACGTCAACTAGTGGTCTATTACACTGAGCGTAACGCTCTGATCACAACCGAGAAAACTATGAAGCTGTGGAAAGCGTTTGTTCAGTGACTTTGTTGGCTTACCTTTTCCACAATCGTTTTCACTAATACAACGGACCTTCAAATAAGTTCACCCTAAGAGGGTTAAAATACCACGATCTAACCAAAGCAAACAAACGCAATATTCCATTAAATTGACGAACACAAAGACTGACTATGGATGAGTACAAAAAAATCCTCAGTTAAATGGAATTTGTGTGGCCAAGTTGAAAACAGATCTAAGCAACTGTTGGAATGATTTCATTATAAAGTATTGCCCAGTAAGATGATGTCATTGCGGATCCGATTTAACAGGATCGTTTTGCTCCCAAGCTGTCATCTGGCGGAAATCAGAGAAATATCTAAATATATTTGAACTAATTTCTATCATCATGGCAACTAGTAAACCTTTGATAACTGTTGCTTTTGAAGTACAGTAGTATATCTAACTACTCGTTTTTTTGTATTCTCGCTTAACGATGACTTTATGTGTTTTAGGTGCATACATCAGCACACATGAACAGGAGGTGAAATGGAGCAATTTTTCTTTTCTCTCAAATATCCTCATTCCACCGCTGTATAGTCAAAAATCAAAATGTTTGACCTCACCGTTTCCTCGCATTGAAACAAACGATTTATCACCAAGTTAATTTACTTGTTTACATGACTGTGCTAGTTGGTTCAGCTTTGATATGGAACTGTGAATTGGGCAACCGTACTCAAGCTACAACTTCAACCATTTGTATTTTGGGTGATCATATGCTTCGTTGCCAAATAAATGATTCTGTTTTATTCATTCGAGTCCTGACAGGGATACGAAAAGGTATGCACTGCTAACGAGCTCCAAACAGGACGAAACAGCTGCCCATTGCTCTTCGCCCGTTATCACAAAGATTTCCATCATAGACCCGAATGTTATTTCTTCCCACTCTCTGAGTAAACCGAAGTGCAATATATTTAACTATCAAATGAAGATTTACACAATCGAGTCGATTGTGGTATAAAACAAAAGAACGTTTTCAAACTGTTTTCAATAAAAAATGCACAAACGGAAGCACACTTAACAAGATAAGATACTGAGTTCCATCTTGAGAAGGATACTCAATCTCACCGAGGAGAAACAGTAAGCATTTACATGCTGAAATTCAAAACTCTAAAAAATGAAATATTGTCGAACAATTGTGACTCCGGATGTGGATGTTGTTTGTGGTGACGTTTCGTATTCAGGCTAGTGAATATCATCAGTGCAACTTCGGCGAGCAACACTTCCAGGTTGAAGAAAACTTCAACAACAACATTTATTAAATGATTAAGGACGTTACTCAGTCCCCTCAATGAAACGGTCGCATGTAAACCTTTTCATGGCCATATTACCGCATTTGTGTTGAAAAACTTCAAGTTAGTTTGAACGTTTAAATTATGGTTCCTATCCTTAACTAACCTATTTCAATTATCCGGTCTAGGGAGATTTGCGTTCGACTTGATTGATATGTCTGATGTGTGACACCTAAATGTGATCTTTCCCCGACTCGAAATATGAGTGCTCATTTTCACCCGAAATTTGCAGTAAACATTTCCCAACGACACTTCGAGTGTTTACTGCTTCCTTTGTGTAACAGGCAACTGAATGACCACGGAAACAGGATCCAACCACTCATTTTAAAAAGGGGTATCTGATAAACTAAATGGTATAGCTTTTGCTGCTTATCCGACGTTCACTTGTATTCATTTGATGACCATTCTCCAGCACAGTGTGCTTCAGAGCCCGAATTTGTAAATGCATTCCGCTCGAAGAACCGGGTTGCGTGCTATCACACTAATGCTTGACTCACTCAACTTAACGATCTTCAATAGGATAAAGATGTTTGACTAATTAAAGAAAAGATACAGTCTTTGTTGTTACGTTTTAATCAATTACCTACTGCCGAAATTATAATGGCACTATTTTTTTCGAAAAAGCGATTCATTTGAAGGCCTCCTAAGTATTCAGCGGAGTGTGACAGTTGGGCGGTAGCAGTATTATTTTGCACCCCATAACCTTGGGTCAGTATCAGGAAAAACTAACTCCTTTGTATGGCACGGTTTGGCCGATTTCCGAGCCTGTATGACACGCGCATTATATTATCTGTGATTTTGATATACTTCATTTAATCTCCGAACAATTGATATAGCGATGCTTAAATCCCATTTCCGACTTCAATGTAACGGAAGTTTTTTTCGACTTTATCATTTTACATGATCACTTGTGGCTGAATATTTTCTTTTCGGCTCAACCAATGATCTAAATAGGTCATTGCTGCTAAATTTCCTATTGTTTTTTTGCTTCATTCGTTCACCATTTCTTTCGTTTATCAGAGCTATCGGGACACAGGAGTTCACGCCAAGTGCGTACGAATACTGATCGCACATGTATACCCTATTCCTATTTGTTACCCGATCTTATTAGGTTCAATCATTGGGCGTTTCAATTACAATGCACATAGATGATGAATTTAGTGATTAATATCTGACATTGGCTCAAACATTTTGCATACGTATACTCCCTGCTCCAACGTGTTCCATTCTGCAATAGATGAGACTGTTCCCCACAACATCTGTCAGTCAAACTTCGCCCACTGTCCGACAAAGTTTTGCAATATTGATGAATGACAATAATCTAACTGACCGTGGCAGTCATACACCGTCTGAGATCTTTTTTCCTCATTCAACTCGTCTGTATGCATCCATTCATCATTCTTTGTCTATACACAAGCATAGTACACATTTGCAAAATGTGTAGGCATATTGGTTTGCCACAAGAGACAGTGTTAGACGAAATCCTTTGGTTGAGGAACACTCGAAGTACACACTTCTTGACGTGCCATTCACCCCATAAATACTTATTTTAATGTGCCCTTTTGATTATCCACTTGACGCGATGTACTTCTTCAATTAAGAGAAAAATTGTAGATTTTAGAAATAAATGCTTTACCATGTTTCGTCTCGTACTGATATAGGACAAATATCTGTACACCTTTCCCGGAAATTCCTGTGATTCTTAATTAAAAAAGCCGCAATAAAATTGGTCAGCTATCACATTTTTGTTTCTAATTGCTAAGCCCCACTGTACACACCTGTCATAAATATTTTGTTATTGTTTGACACGTAGTTAATTGCTACAGAATTACGTTAATGTGACTATCGATGTGGTGTACGTAAATTTTGAAAGTTCATTAGCTTTCGTTTGCAAATTGAAACCTTATATGTGCCCTCCTCGTATCCATTGAAAATAGCGAGTAGTACCTAACACGTTCACATCCTAACGATTGAGCTTGGAGCTTGACTCAAAATGCATAGTGATAGGGTGTAAACTTTGCAATGAATTGAAGCAGATTTATAGCTTTTTGGGTTGTGCACTCTTCGAACGAAATGGAGCTTGCAAGTTCGTTGGTATACATCGGTGCCTGTTTATTGCTGTTTCATGATAAACATTGAATTCACTGAGCAAGTTTGGTAATACCAACGTTTTTCGCTTCGAACTGAAGTATGGTAACCTTGTGACTAGTCAGATAACTCGATAATTGATTCAACCAATACAGTTATTGAGCAAACTCGTGCAATACTGTGAACTTCACCAAATATCAGTTACTTATAATGTCAGCTTTTTGCACGCTAAGTTGTTTGTTATTGCTCCACAAATCATCCACACAATTCTTGTAATGACATTCAATTATACAGTCATACTTCTGATCGGATGCCTTACAGACGTAAGAGTTCCCGATTTTTCCAGAAACTGCAACGACCCCGATTGATAGCTAACTGAGCATCAGTCGAATTACGTATGGGGTTTTATTGGATTTTATGTTCTCCAAACATTGTTCCTTGTAATCGTTTCTTGAGAATTCTAATAAATCGTTTTGAGTAGAGTATATCAAATTGGAAATCGGATTTTCTATATCAGTTTATCATAGTACATCCATCACTCTGAAGAGGAACCAACACCTTCGATGAAGCCGATCTGTTTCCCTTTTCAACACAGAGCAAAATTGTTCCCGTAACTAAGGTTCCAGGCTCTTCCCTTCTGCGCGAACAAATTCAAGGTTTTATTTAACAATTTAGGAATTACCATCATATTGAAAAACAAATTTTGATGAGTTTTAAATTAATGCTGCCTTGGGTTAAACATGACATAATTGTTGTCTTATAAAATGCTACTTTTTTGAGTGCGACCATAAAAGAACAGGCCTCAAAACCTACTTGAATAGTGAAGCACTGCCCACGGTGCCATGCACAGGAACCAAACTGCAACGCACTCAGAATTTAATCTTCAAACAAATGGCCAGGCTCAACTAATAGGTTTATTTTTTGACCGACGAATTCGTTTGAAATGTAGATTGACAGTAAGCTTACGCTTTCTGATATAATCCACTTCAACCACCTCACGTTCTCCAGTAAGGTTAACTAAAGGCCATAATGACGAGTGACATCAGTTGAATCTGTTTGAAAACTCAATAGATGCGAGATGTTCGGTGACCGCTTCACATCGGCTTCCCATAGCCGCACGTCATATTTTGGCCATCCTTTTCTTATATGTGGAATAAACGATATACGTCTAGTTCGTCCGGTCAAACTTCGACATTGGTTCTATGCACCTACGTCAGAAGCAACTAAGTTTACTCATGGGGTTGTTTTGATGCGGTGAAAATTTCATCATCATTGCCTTTCAGCCGCAGAAATTCCGCTGATTATGTAATACGCTTTTCTTCTGTTTCCATCAAAGCACTTGATCATGTCAGCGATTAAGATAAGGGGCATGATACGGTGAGAACATTGTCTTATATTTTCCCATGTGTGCTAGAAACTCTCAGGTTTTTAAACCGATTGAAACATGGTTACTTAAGGAAAGATTCAGTCAACAAGCATCATATTTCCAGGTCACATTTAGAATAACAAAACTGGGTTGTTTTGAATATATATTCATTTCCTACATTACTTGACATTTTAGGCTACCAAACGAGTGCCACAAATTTGTTTTAAATTCATCTGAAATATAAAAGTATTATTTATTTGTAAGATTACGTTGCAATAGATGGAGTTAGGTATCTTAATCAAAATGGATGAAAATAACTTCGACCGTAAAGTACGCAAACAGCTGTTTGCAGTAATTCATAATGATGTGGCTACGGTATTTATGAAGTGACAAAACCTTGGGGTTTGGATGATGATATTAAACTCTGAACGGACTGATCAATATTTATGTTTTGTACACGCGTGCTCCCGGGATTTTCAGTTGTGTCACATTGGTCGGTTGACCCAGGTCTGAGAAATGGATGGTATTGGTTGAGAGTGAATGTGTGTACTAGGGGTAGGTGATGGCTCGCGAACACAAGGCAAAGGGGACTTTGTAATAAACGCTAATGGGCACATGGTTCGGATGTCAAGTGTTGAATACAGATGGCTTCGAACGTGATCAGCATGCTAATTTTAACATATTTAGACCAGTTTACGGGTTCCTCAGTTGGTTTAACACGATCGGCAGTATCTACGGATGGACAACTGCTGAACAATCGATGTACAACGACTAAAAAACACATAAGAACGGGTAAAAACCATGAAAGCCGTCAACCTCGGTAGTTTATATTTATTCCACTTGGTTACCGTTGTCGAAATTTTGGAAGAGCAGAGTACATACGTAGCGTTCAATGTGGCATTTACGCTGTACTCCAGTTTTATCATTATGGTTTTGGTGGTTGTTTTGCCGTTGAAAGGAGAAAATGAGCAACTGCTTCTTCTTCATCCTGTTAACATATAATTTTGCTACCTGTTCCATCACATTTCGTTGAAGGAAACGGTCTTGGCAGCCGCTGATCGTGAGTAAATCTGAAACAAAAATGAGTGCACATTACAATACTTCGTTTTGAGCAGAATCTCCAAGCTCTAGATACAAATATTCTGTTGGATTCCTCTCAACTTTATTTAAGACAACTGTAAAAGATAGAATATTTACCACTGCAGGTTATCTCACGGTGCACACGAAGTTGTATCTTCTATTGAGCAGTAACTAAAGAAATTGTGTTCGATCGTCTGCTTCTACATCCCTTGTAACATTTAGGGTATTGTGCCTGGGGTTAAACGTATTCTAGTTTTTCACCTCTTTCAAAATTCAATTGAAAAATTGCAAATTATGTCATCTACAAAAACGAGAATGTGCATGAAGACTACTGGTGATGCATTCCCTTTTATTTTTGTCCAGTATCACCCTGAAGAAACCTGTAAAAGTTGTCCTAGTGGTCATGTCATTATTTTTCTGTCCTTTTAGTGGCACATCAATTATGACCAACATAATTCGTAACCATGCCGTTAGGCCTTACATAGATGGACAAAACTGGTTAGAATCTGAACAACAAAACCTAATGAATAGGTCATGGTGCGCATGTGGGTGTAATGCATAGCTCATGCATCACATTTAAGATAAGCCATTGGAACGAATGAAACCATGGGCTTTTGCACTGAATATTTTCGACTTTTGAACTTCATCTTTGAACAATTTCAAACTGTTGCGTGACAATCCAAGTCGCGTTATTCTAGGTCCGGACGCAAGAGAAATAATAACATGGCAGTGAAAAATGCAGTTTGGAATGTATGTGCTTCACCGGCTTGTTTGATTGATGTGAGCAAAATTCTGAAGTAAATTGAATATCCTGTCGTTTTTAGAATGACAGCGCGTTGCGTAGAAATTTTTAATATGTGGATTGGAATTCACGCCTGTCTGCAGTAACGCAACATCATGAAACTGAAATGGTTAACTTATACCCCGAAGTTGTGTATGAAGACATTTTGGTCTTTCGAGTGTCAATCTGTTTTAATCAAGAATGCAGATTAATCGAAACGTTCTTTCAATCCGCAGCCGCTGACAATTAATTGCAGCTGTTTTCTATTTTGGGTGGATTATTCCATTAAGTTTGAAAGTGTAAACGATCGTTGACTCACGGTTATATTTTTTTTATTTATCGGTTTGGCATCGCTGTACTTAGCGAGTTCCAAGCGTTTACAGAGAGCTGCCAAGATGTGATAATTTAGGTCTTCTGCATAGATAATAAGGCATTTGTCGACGCCAAAAACATTCATTTGATGAAATAAATAATTGATTTTATGGATAATTTGTAGTCACAAATCGCTTATTCCTGTTCGTACGATGTAAATCGTTGACAACGGAAATGATGTAAACTTATCTTTTGATCAGAAGTTGATCAAAATGAGAGAATGCAGTCTATCAAAACCAGAGAAAAGATGTACAACATATGGAACGAACAACACTGTCTACTGAGTAGCACCAAGAAGATTCAAGCCAACGCGTAAAAAAAGGATTACGATTGATTCGTGACCGCTTGATGGAAAACGAGTCGTTCGATCAATCCTTTGCCACCCGTTTCAGTTATATGCTCTTTAAGGTTGAAAAGCTCTTTGTTCAAAGATGATTGATTGATCATTCAATTGGGTCTCACACAGAATGGCTGTCCTTGGCAATATTCTGTTCCTACATTAGAACCACTTATTCAAATGACCATTGAGAAACCATGGTAACCGAATGAACTTTATCAAACAATTACAAGAACAAAGGAAAACTCGAGTGAGTATTCAGAATGTAAGATGGATTTCAATTACGACTAACCTTGGCACACTTGCGAATTATTACCATGGTTATCTTTGACTTAAAGTCCTACGTTGCGTTTACTAAAAATAGCATAAACAGAAAAATGATAAATCATTTTGTCGAATCGTTTAAATTCATCAATCGAATCCTATAACTGCCGTCGCCTAACATTAATTTTATGACTGACTCTTTTCACGTACTTCTTAGAGAACGCTTCCATATGCTGTATGCAGAGTAGCAAAATACAGTGTGCATCGTGTCAATAACACCAGTGAGTAATTAAATTGATTGTTGAGTTCTAGTAAATTATCGCACGGCATCACAAACGAATGATGCCGGTATGTTTAAATGCAAATTTTTCAGATGCTATATCGGTGACTCAATCCTTATGTTTGCTGAGCAAGTTAATAGCTCGAGGAGGCATTTAATTTCGACTAAAGCGCGTGTTCTTTATTTTTTCAAATAATGTCATCACTGGACATATCGTAATTTGGCGTTTCCATTCACATTGTATTATACCACCATAGTAGCTGCAATACCGGTCTATTTGACACAGGTGTATGTTTTTTGTTTATCCATGCATTTTTCCTATCATAATTTATTGTTCGCCCGTTATTCCCTTTGGTCGCGGTTTAGTAATTATCAGCTGTGTTTCTCTTATTCCTTTAAACACTGATCACAAAATTGTGTAATTTGCCTATCACTTCATGTTCATTAAATACTGAATGACCCCAGTGAACCACTCAATCCTGATTTGTCTGCTTGCCATTCCCACGCGCCAGAACCCCATCCAATTTTCGCTGCTTGCCCACCGAAGATTGGGAGGGGCGGATGAAAAAGGGGTGGGTGGAGGACCATGGGAGACAAAATGTCTTCACAAATTGTTTTTGCGCATACACGGGTGGATTGTGAATGCAAATTCTCATAGCTTCCACTGTGTCCAGGACGTGATGTTTAATCCGCTTAGATTGTCGTTCGCTAACCTGGTATAGGGGAGAAACGCTCTGGTCAAATCAGCCTAATGACTTGACTCAACAAGGTGTGAATCAAATGCCCTCGTAGTCGACTTTGTCACCCCAGTGTGCAACCAAGCCGGATGATGCCCACGAACTCTGTGAGTCAAGCGTCTGCGCGTGCGATTGCTGTACGTTGTTACACAGGAACAAAAGGGAAAAGTGAACTGATCTGCTCAACCTGTACTTTACTCAGTAATGCATTTTGGGACTCCTTGAAAGTGGCTTCTTTCACGTCAGTACCGAAAAATGGAACCGATTCCTTGCAAGTCTGTTGGTTTGAAAGTCCTTCAAAAGATTTTACCACAGAAAATAATGTCCCATCTGGATGCGTCTGATTCCACTCAATTTGCCTATTGCAGTTCCAGGTGAACAGCCCATGCATTGACAACTCTGATTCTTTATTTTTGTTCTTCCTTAGACAGAAAATGTAAAGCTGCTTGACTGTTTCTTTGATTATACTGACGTGTTCAACTGTGCTGATAGTCCAAAACTTCTTCAAACTCTCTCAAAGTAGCATTACCAATCCTTTACGTGATTATTTCACCCAAAGATTATCGAAGGGTTAGAGTTATGAAGCTGCAAAAATCAAACGCTTAGTATGGTCCGGCTAGTTCGCTGAAATTGTCCTATTGAACCTTTTAGGACAGGATGCTCAAATGTGGACAGCAGCTGAATTAAGGCGATGTGATCATCATCCATCGAGTTTACCAAATAATTAAAGTTGCACAGAACGCTCTTTTGACGTCTGTTTTGCCTCAAATAGGAATAACTGGTGTTGATTTGCATCAGCAAATTTGAATGAATATTTTCTGATTATTTTTGATCATCATTCAAATGAAGCGCCTGTAATCAAAGTTAAAATTATACGTTGGTTTTACATCCAAATGAAAACAATCAACAATATGAGGGATATGACTGCAGGTTTGATACCCCCCGGTATGGGATTATTCCACAAAAATTCCGGTGGATGATTTTGGAAACGCAAACATTGATCGAAACAACGGTTTCACGCAAAAACACCACTACCCAATCACATTCGGCGCAATTCACCATATC
>UZAN01040061.1:0-32925 GCA_900618425.1 Echinostoma caproni | reverse complement strand
TATACTTGTCCTTTTACCGCAAAATCGACATCGTGTAATTGTACACTACTAACCCTTGATTGTTGGTTGCTAAACCAACTAGACGATTAGGCTGTATAAATGAAAAAAGCATTTTTTGACAAAAGACGTCAAGTGCAATCGTACACTATAGTCAGCATGGCCTAACAACGAGTGAGTGCAATCCCTCGGGCCAACAAGTTCCAAATCTGAAAAACAACAAAAATAGAGGCAATGAGATTGGACTTAATTGATACCGACCAGAATAATATGACAATTAGCTGAGATTTGTTTGATTTGTCAGAATATACTGCCCGTCCAAATGACACATGAACACCTTTTTGTAGAGCAGGATGGATTGGATCAATCGAAGAAATGCTGTCTCTTCAACTGAAGGTAGTTGCAAAAACCACCGCACTCATCCGCGCCAAACGTTAACACTATGAATTTAGTTGTCACGATATTATCTGCTCTGATTGAGAATACTAAAAACCGGTAACCAAAATCAAACAAGTAATAGAGCAAGTGGATAATTTTTTTATTTGGGCAGCAACATCTCACCCGGTGGACGCATCGCGGTTGGAGTGTCAGCTCTCATACACAACGTCTGTTTGACATTTGCCAACTTGAGATATCTGTGGAGCCGTCGAGATATCTGGCGGTCCGTTTTGGTTCGAGTGTATGCTGCGGTAGTGTGACCAAAGTTGCTCCACGTTGCAGATACTTGGCCACTGCAGGAACAAGATAATAGATTGTCGGTGTTCGAACACCGCTGTCTACGCATCATTGCACGAGTCATGTTGGGTATTCAGACGAGCAACGCTGAGGTTAGGTGCAGAGTTTTAGGCATTCGCTGTCGTCCACTGGAGCAAGTGGTCCACCTCCATAGATTGAGTTGGTTGGGGCGTGTTACGCATGTCACCATTTGGGTTGCTACGGCGAGCAATGTTCGCCGAGGCAGGTAGTGGATGGAAGAAAACCAAGGGTGGTCAAGCTAAAAGCCAGCACATGGGTGTGAAATAACTAACTAGGATTCTGGGTCACCTAAGTCCCACTACGGTCCCTGGTTGAGGACCTCAGGATAATCGCAATCAATGGTTAAAGATTCTCAGTGATATGTCTGTATCGAAACGAGGGAGTTTCGTGCATCTGGTCAATTTCTATGCAACATTAGCTCACTAAAATTCTAAATTTTCTCTTTCATCCTATATTAAGCCTTTCCTGTGTTTATCCTAATTTTCATTCAAATGGACAAAAAAAGACACCAACCAAATCCAGCGCACGATAGTGTATGGTTGATGGTTGTATAAACTGAAATTTCAACAATTTCACATTCACTATCATATTGAGTATAAGTGGAAGCAAACCATCTCATTTCCTTCATCAAGCATCTGTCTTACTGATTTTCTGTCCGAGGAAATAAAACTATCACACAAAGTCATCACTTATTTTGTGGAATGTGTCACATGTTTTATATTGTGAAACTTGTTAATTCTGATGTGTAACTGAGCGTGTTTATTGTCTTTTGTCTGAAGCGTGGATTGTTGAACAATCCTTTTCTTTCTATTTGTAATTTTAACTTCATGGTCCATGATGTATCTGCACACATCTAATTTAAATAATTCCTAAATTTGAGACAGAATCTGATAACTAAATTGTGGAAGGCAACAGTGTTTGCAGTAAACCAGCGCAAAGATTCTCTGGTTGACTACTGATGACAGCTGACTGACTAACTGAATAATAATTACTGGGAACGATAGTAGGGAGACGTTTCTATGAAGCGTTAAAAACTTCTGGGGAAAATGGGGAGCAGTTTTATAAGCATCATTTTGGCAAGATAGATTAGTGCACTGTTACCATTTAAACTCTTGGATATTTTCCAAATAATGGATCAATTAGCTGATTTTTTATTCATCCGTGTTGCATTCTCAAAACAGGTTTGTTTTACTGGCAATTCTATTTGCTCTCAGTTTACTTACGTCTCTCGAGTTTGGCCCCAACCAAGTCGTGAATCAATACGCACGAAGATATTCAAAAATGTATTTACATATACGGGACAGGTGCAACAATATCACTATACTAACAATGAAGCAGCTTTCTTCTGTGAAATGATATAAAAATGAGCCGTATTTCCCAGAAATTGGATAATCAAGAAGAAGCAACCTACTCTGCCCTTGTTATTCAATTGCTGATTTCTGCAGATGGTATTGCTTCTTTTACATATTTTATTGTATTGCAAAAAGCATGGTTCTTGACAAAACACTCACTGTGGGTAGGGAAATACATGTGCATGTAAAACTGTCTGCTTCTGAGGGCATTTTGCATTGCATAGGCCGTCATTTTATTGAGAACCACATTCCCCAACGACGAACGTTCTGTGTTGTGAACACTTTCGTTCAGTAAAGTTTGCCGAGAACCCGCAATTGTGTGCCACTGCAAATCATGCGCTGACCCTAACGATATCTCGGTTCTAATACAATCATCCCTATGCGGGTAACAGGATAGATACAAGAATTCAGCTCATCCCAGTTTGCATTAATTCTTGAATTGATGATCAGCTGTAAGTCATGCATGATTGTGTCCGAATGGGTGAACCGATTCAGATATTAGCCGCATTACTACAGATTGCAATTAATAAAAAACTCTTCAAACGAATTCACAGAATGATAATGAGTTTTATCAACTTGGAAATTGCACATTTTTGTAATAAGAATGATGGAGTCACAGGAACTATCACGAAACAAATAAGAAAAAAATTATCGCATATTTCATTGTTTCAGGCACAATAAACAAACAAGCTTACACAATCCGTGTATGCTGTCCAATGCAGCATGAGAGTAGATGAACATTCATTTTTTTGACCGTTCCTCCACGGATCGAAACAACCCCGAAAGCCAAACAGTCACTCATGACGCACACACCACTAGGCATCTGCATTTTGCGATCCAGATGATTGACACACATCCAAAGCGCCAATCAAAAAGTCAACGTGAACAACATCCGGTCGGGAAACTCACGAATCTCTTCAGCACACACACACGCGAATCTTTACTTGTGCGGTGCCTCTATCTTAATGCGGGCGAGTTGACTTGATGTCGGAACTAACTAATTTCCTGTGATATTTGTTTACTGTATTAACAAGCTGGAATTCTGCTAAATGAAACCTAAAGGGAGATGTCCAAAACTGCTTTATTGAAAGACTCTAGTTATCAACAGAAATAAGTCAACGTAAGACAGTAAATAAAAGTTGTATTGTGCGTCACGCTATCATGAGCATGGCTTCATAGATTCCATATAGAACTACTGTAATTCTTATTGGTTTTACATTTCGCACATGTGCAGCATTCAACACTTAATTTATAACAATGGTTTTGGGCGTGCTGGAAGATGATAAATCGTGACACATATCGTAGGCAAAGTTGAAATCACCGGACGTAGATCGATTCACAACCTTCTTCGCCCCCCCCCCCTCCTTCGGTGGCCGGTTGTTCCTAAATTTGCCCTCAAATTGGGTGCTGAAAGACCCTCCACCCTTACAGGAGATATAAGGGTTATTTTGTTTTGTCGCAGGTCTCTGCATATCCCATTATTTTTCCCAGGAATTCACTGGATAGATGTTTTGCTTTGATCTCAATTCACACTGCGAGCAAACGCGAAGACAAAGTAGGCAATATGGAACACAGTGAATGAAATTTATAAGTTACCGTTGCAAAATTAACGAAATGGCCGGAAGAGTTGTTTCGTCGCTCTCTGTTAGATAAAGCTGGTTAAAAATTTATCAACACAAAAAAGAAAATAGTTAAAAAGGTTTTATGTGACTACATGATGTCCGGCTGCATCTTTTTAATATGCGGTAGGTAAACTCCCCTAAAGCGAAGTTCAGAGCACATTGACTCAAATCTTTGGTGCCGAGGGGCAATTCTCAAAATATTGATTGATGTGTCCATTTCGAGGAAAAACCTCGGATAAGAAAGGAATTATTTTGATATGGTCCCGTGCATTGGGACACCCGGTTGATTATAACTGAAAGCACAGTGAACAGCACATTCAATTTAACAGTGCCGTGCTTTAAGTACAACATGTCAGTGTTCATGAAGCCGTTTTCTACAGGTCACGAAGGGCGATCAGCAAATATCCGACGTTGTGGTCGTTTGAGACAACCATCGCGCATAGAGGAACATACACCACCAGCTCATCTGTTTTGCCGAAACTTGGACGCAATATAGAAAGAAAGCAAAACCATTGAAGTTGTGTATGATTACATGACGTTGTTTTACTCTTCATCTTGAAACCGATGAGAAGTTTTCAAAGGCGGTCTTTTATTTGCCACGTTTGTATTTCGCAGGGGAACTTCCTCTACTAGCAGAGTGGCCATTATTTTTACCTTCTAAATCAATCATATGCTATGATATTTGACAACTGTTGATTAGATAACCCTCAAAATATTAAAGTATAAGTATTGGATTATTACTCTAACGTTCATATGAACCACAGTAATCAACTCGAGTACATGATTTGTTAACAATATGTTGCAGTAGGAGATGGTGACATCCTTTGCCTTCCCCTGACTATAACATCGAAAGTTTCCGTGTCCCACTCTAAAATGTTCTTCATTAGTCAATAGTATCCTTGGGTTATTTGACACCGTTCCTCCAGTTATTTCAATGTATTCTTTGGTTTTTGTTTTAGGTTTTGTGGTGCGGTTCGCAAGCATATTTTTGTGTTGACAAAATATTGAAAATCGGTTCTCGTAGCTCGGGTGAACTGAATTCCATTTCGTCTGTTCGTCGTGCTTGGCAATTTGTTCACAAACGTTTTATCACCAGCCGAGGTGACATCACAATCATTGGTGATATCACCTCGGCTGGTGATGAAAAGTTTGTAAACAAATTGCCGAGCTCGGCAAACAGGCGAAATGGAAATATTTTTGTGTCTTGCATTATTGCTTGAGCATTCTGAACAGGATTATTGTTATTCAAAATCACAGTAATTCGTCCGTTCTGTGTGACAGGCTGACAACGTGTTTATCAACTTTATTCCTTTGAGTGTTTTTTCCTTGTGAATACTGAATTTATCTTTCGAACGGCTAGCGAATGTTTTGTTTTACATTCTCAAGTATGACTGTCTGTGTAGGAGTTTTTTTCACTAGGTATTTCCTGTGTTGTACTTCGGCCATTGATGTTGACTGTTATGGTAAGAATTTGTTTTTCATTGCGTGCCATGGCCATTTGAATAATTTGCGGATACAAATTTCATTTTAACCGATTTGCACCTGATTATGCAAATTTGTGGGTTGTTTACAGTACCAGGATTTTTGTTTTCTTCACAGATTGATTTATGTCTACTTCCCCCTGTTCCATTTTTTCTTCGCTCGGCAACGTTTGACATTTATCCAATTCCCTTTCAGTTAACTTCTATCAAACTCGGAAAGATGTGTGTGGGCATCCGTGTTAGTAATGAGAACCCTGAGTCTTCCAAGTTGTCTTCTGATTATTCGGTAATCTACTATATAGATTTCGTGGGAGTTATTTGAATCGTAGATATTTCTGCGGTAAGAATAGCGGTTCAGTAGCGGACGCCCTTGGTATGCATTAATTTCCCTTTGGTTAGGCCCTTTGAGTGATGTGAGTTCGGATAAAGTTGGCAGAGATTGAAAACTCCTTTCTTTTCTTGTACTTTGTCAAACGGAAATAGTAATTAAAACGATGATCACAAGTGGCAATTGAAGTGACAGATCAGTTAAGTATTCTGTAGTAAAAGAGATAACGGGTGAAACTCGGAACGTTAACAGTGAAATAACACTTCCCATAGATCTACTAATAGTTCAAAAGGCGTTTGTTAATATGCTGACACTGACTTAATATACATCGACATTTTGGGACTAACATGAGTTACCAAGAACTCTGTTGGGTCGAAATTATATTCAATTTGTTTTAGAGAGTTCGGGTGTGTGCTTGGATAGCTGACTGTGTTGCAAATAACTTGCATTTTCACCATTCCCATTATGGAATATATATGAAACCGACCTGTCTGTTCATAGACACTAATTTCTAGACAAAGAATGGATTCCACTGGCGAATTATGAGCAGGATTTATCGCTTATAAATGCAAACGTTGACCAAGGCGTCAGACATGGAGAGATCTGCTTGACAGTACATATAGCGTAGGTGATCAAATAAATCACACGTTTTGGCCTATTCGGATTATCCGAATGAACGAACACACATTTGGAAAAATATGAGTTGATGATAAGGCGTAACAAGTTCGTTATTTTGATTAGTAAACTGGAAGCAGTTTCATAAACAAATACGATTGAAGAATACCAGGCTGTCTGATTGAGGTCGGTTCGGATTGCAATACAGAGAACTATTCATCTTGGATTGACGTTCACACGAAACATCTGCTATTACATCAACACACCAAAAAAAGACCACGGAAGAAAGTTGTTTACCACCATGAAAAACCTAAACATAATCCGGACACATCAGTGTAACACACGTTTTCGATCCCCCAAATCAAAGTCATCCCGTTTCAGCAGTACATAAACAACAACAGAAAAGAGTCTTGCCAAATGCTGTGAAATGACGAATGAGTTCTCACTGGTGCCTACACTGCACCGTAGCCCTTATTAGAGGATCTAGAAAGCTGTTAAATTTTCTTCAGAGGACAGTAATATTTATTTTCGATCAGCTGCAGAAAAACAATTTGTCACTTGAGAGAAAGATAAAAACTGACTTGAAGCGGGGTACTGCGTGGTGGTTTATTTCCTACCGATCGGCTATCTCACAGTTGTTTCAAATTCCGTTGAAAGAACGCTTAGCTTAAAACGAATATTGCAGACGATTTGAGAGTAATCTTAACCTTTTATCTTCACCAAAAGCCCAAGAGGAATAAGGACGTTTGCGTTTTGCGTTACAACTGGTCCGTCCGAAAGCCGGTAAAGTTTAGAGATCGATAGCTAATGGTTACTTACAGGAAATGCAGAATACTGCCCCCCTCCCTTCTTCACATCCGTGTACATCAAGTTTTAGTGATTTGGTAATGCCTTGGTCATCACAAACCATAATACTAAATGTCATTTCATTTTACTTAATGAAGTTCAGGGATATGGTGCGTGTTGTTATATGGCTTTGTTGCAAACAGTTTAATCGGTATAAAAGTGCTTGAAAGAGACATTTAGTGCTAGGTCATAAATCATGAAGCGTTGCATTCTTGCGCGAGATTGATTGCGAACAAAATGTTTGGGGGACGTTTCAGGCTTCTTATCGCATTCTCTGTCCCATTGGAGATGACAATGAACGAATTCGCATTAAAAACGGAAATCACTTTTCAGTTGTTTATGATTCTAGGGAATCCGGCGGCAGATTCTACAGGGCAATTGCTATTCGGCTGTATGTAAATCGTCGCAAATGATGTAAACAGTGATGCAACGAAAATGTTATTTCCCGGTCGTGAGAATTCTCGGACAGTTTTATGTCTGTTGTGGTTTTATATATTGGAGTTCACGCCTTTTCCAATATACAAGCATTCTTCTCTCTATAGGGTTACAAGCCTTACCCTTAATTTTGAGTCTCAACGCGGTTGAACAGGCAGTCGTTAACTCTCGATGTCCAGTAAACCGCAGCTGAAAGTTTATCAGACCGAAAACTGCTTTCAAACCTGGTACTACATGATAGCGAACCCTAAATCAGAATTTTTGGCATAAACACTTGCACTGCGTGCCACATAGAGCGTCTGTTCCATGTGATGATCATCTGGTCTGACTAGCGACGATCGTTGTTCGTCAAAGCGGGTTGCATGTGACGGAGATAAACGTTTCCGTACGCAAAACAGTCTGCATCAGAACTATCACTTTGTTTGCAAATGCAAAGGCAGGTCTCAGTTAGTTCGTTTTACAAACATGTGAAACCACTTTTGTCCGTCCGCATTCCACACCTGCTGCTCGAATTTGTCTAACCGAATTGTTGACCAACAACTTTTTTTATTGTATTTTCCCCGTCCATCAGCACATCGGTTGACTCATGAGAAACACATTGACATTTGGTTGTCCCGTTTATAGATGGAGACGCATTGTCAACACTTCGAACATCCATTCAAAGTTGTAAGGTTATTCGGTTTGGTTGACTGCACTTTTTTTGGTTTACATTTAGGTTTATGTTTGCACACAAAAGAAAATCTCTTTCATTCAAATTTGGCTCGATTAATTCTTTACTTACAGGCAGTAACAAATGGACGTTTCATGGCGCTTTCAAAGCATGACATTGATGTCTTTCAATATTTGCAGCGTTTACCAATCGAACACCCCAGGGATCCTTAATCAAGGTAAAGATCAATAACTATAATGTTTCACATGACATATATATATGTAATATGCAATATGCTAGTGGTCAATGAAGTGAGAATCCTACTCCACCGATACCTGCAGTCCACACAATTTTCGCCGGTCAAATGAAATATTTTCCGACATTTCACTGCGTTGTGGCTGACTTAGAAACGTTTTACTTGGAGTTAGATTTATCATTACTTCTTTGAACCATCTACTTTGCCATTGACACCGATCTGTGTAGAATATGGGTTATAGCATTTGGTATGTGACTTTGATAAATGTGTTTCCCACGGATTCCAACCAACAGCATAGGTTTTGCATGTGTTCCTTCGGCATAGTGATGGTTTCTTCAATAAAAACCATGTAACCCTTCTTTTCAAATGGATCAGGAATTTAAACCGAACGAATCGTTCAAAGTATTCTGTACACTGAAATCGTTCCATCTGATTAACTCCGCAAATACGAACTGCCAGCCATCCACAGACTGCTTGGTCTTCATCATTTTGTACTTAAATCCCGCCGTATTGCCAAACCCATAGTTTGTGCTTCAAGCCAACGTTTGACGCTTATCTGAAGCGTGCGTAGGGATTAATGTTCATAGTGCATTCAGAACAACTGTTTCATGTGCATCTCAATATATGGACGGGACCCCATGAAGATCATTTCTGGATTTTGTACCATCTGGTTACAAAGCACTTCTTTCGAACATCCTTTGATTCCAACTCTTGACCTATCGAATACCACCGACCAATATCAGAGAAACGATGAGTTTGTTTACTTTGTTTCACAGGAAGACGGTACATATTGGTTTATCTAAGGCTTTTTACATCCATGCATTCATCTTCTGGCTTATTAACCAGGCCAAACAATCTCTGCTGCTTTCGTGCGTTTGTTCCAAACCACAATTAAGCGGATATCAAACACTCTTCTCTATTGTTATGTGAATATGGAATAAGTGGCATGCGTGAGCATCATACATGACTATGAACCATGTTCATGCCAATACCGCGTTTTCGAATCAGACTGAAACGAAATGCACTTTAGAAATTCGGGGCACAGTCGCAGGCGATTATATATAATTTTATTGGAAAACTGTCAAATATACTTACAGAGTTTAAAACTCCAAATAAGAGTGCCGGTGTACAATCGTTTTTGGAAACAAGCGCCGTCGGATATCGCAAAGCTTTATTTTGTGATAGGTACAGGCTTCTTTGGCTTTCCGGGTGGGTTTGAGTGCCATTTGTTGCGGTTCAGTGGGGACCGCGTCATTTGAATAACAATATATCACAGTGAACCGAACTAAATTTGGCTCGAGTCGGCTATTCTGGCCAAGCGTTCAATGTTGAGCGATATCACATTAGATTTATGGTTAATAAACCCTCAAACGGGTATATAAATGTAAAGCGCTGGTGAGAAAAGAAAAAGTACGTTTTGAACAGCTTGATTTTAGCACTTTCAATGTAAATTTTATCTACACTTACAATCGAGCAGTAATGTGTGGACGAACGGAAATTTGTAAGTGCTTGGATTTGATTTTGATTAGGATAATGCATCAGCGGGATGTGAAACGCACATATTGTGGAACGTCAAGCAGAGTAGAATTAAACAGACGACTGAAAGGGTTTTAATCGCCAACATAGTTGATAGACACGGCGTACGAAGTATCTCCATGTGAGAAAACCATTGTCGGGAACATCCTAATCTGCTTGCAACGGGTCAGTTGCAATTAACGAGAAATAAAGCGAAGGCAAAAGTGGATTAAGAAGTCGCAAAACATTTTCCAGCAACATTTCATTCCCTTCCAAGAAATAAAGCATTTTACTTCAATTCCGATTGTTACTGCAACCCTGCATGTTGCCTCTCATGGTATTTTGCAGTTTATGGCAGCTGAACAGAAAGCGAATTTGGTGTTTTTACTATCTACTGCACCAGTTGATTTGAAAAGATAATAAAATTAAATGCACGCATTTGTAGATCAAACGTTTTATAGAAGTAGGTCGTTTTGTTGTGAAATTCGCCAGCCGACTTCTTTGTTTTTGTATCTTTTTATTCCGAACTTGTTTTCCTTTTGTATCACCGTTCTCTGAAATGCTTTTCATTTCTCTGGTTTTCAAATTTGAGGGAATAGCTCACAGTCTTTCTGATATCGATTGAATTGAATGAAACTGAATAACTGATTGGGCGTAAAAATCTCGATTCCCATTTTTGGTTTTATACATTTTGGTTATTTCTTTATATGAACTTCTGAAAATTCAGGATCGAAACAAACTGCCAAATACATTCATGAATCACAGTATATTCCACCATTTGTCCTCGTGTTTTATGTTCGAACCGTTAACCTTTTGCTTGTTTATTATGGAAAAGTGAAATATGAGACAATTTGTCCGCACATTATCTAAACGATTTTCTCATTAGACTTCTTGGTTGGTCACCTGTAGAACGTTACCGTCACTTTGTATGGGTCACTGTTCAAACGTCAGTGACCCGGTCAAGTTAGATCACCGTGGCTGAAATCAGCCATTGTTTGCGAATACAGCTCAGGGTTGCATGTGATAGATCGGCCCTCATTGGTCACCGCGCATGTTTGATATCTGCTTTCTTTTGACTGATGATGAGCCAACATGTCAACAAAATGAAAGGTGTTATCCACTCCAATCAAGTGCGCTAACTGTGGTACACTAGCAGGAATCAAGTTATAGAATTGCTTTACTCGCACCTTGTTGAGGCTAGTGTGGTGGTAGACTCTCTTCATTTAGTCAATTAAAATGGCACCTCTGGTTAACTTCAACCTAGAATAAATCATTGTATAGGACATGAAAATCAATTTGCATGTGGAATACATTACAGTGTTGCATTATTTATTTTCGGAAACATTACACTGTATCCATCCTTATAAATTTGAAGGAATATAAGAAAAGCTAATAAATTATGGTTACTGTTGATGAGCTGATGGTGTTAACTTTGTCTGTCTTCCTACCAAGGCAGGGCGAGATTGGCAAAGAACCACTTTTACTTGCCCATTTCGCGTTTTATAGCTACTCGTTTACAAACTTGACTACCATTGGGATGCTGATTTCTCTATCCAATTTCATATCTGCATCCGGATTTTTCAAAGCCGTTTGTTTGATTTCACAGTAATGAAAGTTGTTTTTGATAAGCCACAAAAGAATGTGTTCATGCGTTAAGTGGATTTCAATGTGACACGCAAACTCATTGAATCATGAAATTTCGGTGGAAATTCCTGGACTATTAATGGCACATGGCCGTTGAGTAGTAGAATTTGGGGATTCACATTGATTTAGATGAAACATAAAATGTACTAGGAAAGCTCTTTTGGAAAAAAAACATTATTTGATTTCTTGTTTAAGAATAGCATTTTCCAGTTTATCATGTAAACCAGTCAATATTTGTTTCGCTTATTCAGTAAAATTGTTTTGTTTAAGTCATAGCTAGTCACATGTTACCACTCGTCTGCAACTTTGCATTCTTCCTGTCCCCTAAGCCCAGGCAGCCAGGCCCCTTCTTAATTCAATTCAATTCAATTAATTAATTAATTAATTAATTAAATTCAATTTTATGGAATCAAAAAAATGTCAACTTTTGTACGTGTATCATTCGAAATCCTTTTGATTGGTTCCCGTTGGTTATCACCATGAAGACTTCTCGCTGAATCAGAACTCAGAAACAATGAATCGTGGTTAATTACCGGGGACTTTTGTTGAGGTGCACGTTTTGAAGAACTTGTCACAGTTTATCTTTTGTTTTAGTTTCCTTTATTGAATGTATAACGATACAATTTTCAGGAGTGAGGAAGTATTCAATCGGAGACCCGCCCTACAATAGACAGATAATGAGAGAAGTCATGCACTGGTGATGAGATTTGCACGCATGTGCTTCTGTGCGATAAGTTGGTTACCTGTACAGATTGAGCACCACTGATCTGATCAGTGGCCCAGGTGAGATATTTGATAAAATGGTTACCATGGTAAATAGCTTTACGGAAAACAATAATGAGAAATGCTTAGTGACGAATGCATGTTGCTCTGCATTTCTGTCTCTGTATGGACGCGTCGAAAGTATACATGTAGCTACGGAAATCCGATGATTGTATTTATTTACGTGAACCGTAACAAGTTCAGTTAGATCGATGTTTGGCACGTGATAGATGTTTATAAACGCAAGAGTCCCTCTTCCTTTTGTTGACTAGTGGACATGCGAAAACTGTTGATCGAATTAATTCAAGTAAACCGAATGTCTCTTTCACAGCTTAATAATGATCAAACCGTTGATTAGCTCTATAGTTGGTAGGTCACTCAGCTGAGAAACCACATAATCGATATCTTTTGAACGGTGTGCTCCTCACAAAGGTAATCGGTATCAACACTACAATTTGGTTCTGGAACTGATGTTTCAAATGTGATACTCGAAGGCGAAACACTGTATTAAACATGGACTATTTGAGGAATCAGGTGTTTGTCTCTGAATAAGGATTGAGTGGATATTTGAGGCTTGTTTAAATGTTCTTGTTTTGTTCCGTGCGAATGCCCAGACAAGACACTGAGGCAAATGCTCCTTGTGCACTGGGTTCACACAGGACGTTTCAAAATAATAATATTAATTCCGCAATGTGAGAGAAAAATGAACTTAAAAGATGGGAGAACAATAAATGAACAGATTTCCATAAATCCTGTAAATTTAAACTCACATGAATTAGAACCAGAACATCTTAAACTGTTGTTACCATGCAAGTGGACGTTTACGGAACGAATTTCAGTCCAAACGTTCTAGTTTGAGTCGAAAACGGAACAGAAAAGTGAGCACAGTGGTTGAGTTTCAACAATGAAGGAAAATGGTTAATCATTGTTCACACGAAGTTTAAAACCTCTATTCAATGGGGGAGGACTGAAAACGAATTACAGAGATATATATTTCTCGAGTCATGAATGAGGGGGTCTAGGTTTTGAATAAAGGCGACTGAGTAGTCTATTTCAGGAATTGAAACTTTTCCGAATATCTGAAATATCGCCGACGCCACAGAAACATAAACGGATTTTAATGACTCTAGATGGCTGTTAAAAGTTATTAATGAATCTCGCAACGCCATTTGTCGATACGCGTGTGTGTAGTTCGGGTTTACATCTAATTAGTATCTGCCTTTTGTGGCTATCCACCTTTGATCCGGTGCGTAAATGCTGCATGCGGCTCACCGTGCTCAATTCAATCACATGCAAACGGCCACATCATCACCTAGTTTCGGCATTAAAAAATTCGATACGAAGCTCCTTTGTTTGAGCAGTCGAAATGTGATTAGGTATAATTAAATAACGTGAAGCAACACCACTCTTCGTTAAACTAACTGATGCAATTCGTGCACTTGCATTATGACTTGGTGATACACACTGTGGTCGCCGATTGGGACGGTCAGCTCACATTTTTGTAAACTGACATTTATACATAAAACGACTGGGAAAACTAACGATTCTTTTCGGCCCAAAAATGGAAACATAGTTTACATTATTTCCAGATACCTTCAATCTTCTTACCTATTGCTCTCTCTTGTGTTAAATTGCGATACGTAAGAATATTTTAGTGAATACTATCCTCAACATGTTGGCATGTCATATGTGAGCGCACCGCTCCACGAGTAGACAAATTGGCTTTAGAAGCAACACCTCCACGTTTATAATTATTTTGAAGCCATATTGTTGTGCTGTAACATGTATACTGCATGAGGTGGTTTTTCAAAATGATAAAAAGGGATGAACAGGTAGAGAGGCAGCAACGTTATTTAGAACTCCTTTCTATGCAAAACATGTATTGTCTTCAACTTTCGTTTGTCTACATTTTGTAAATGTTCGGATTTGTTTCCATGCTGTTCGTTTTAAAACCGATCCAAGACAGGGAATTTACTATCCTGGGTGTGGATATTTGCGTCATGCCTTACTGCCAAAATTGGACGAGGTTCCTTTTCCAATTCAAAGCAAATTATTTGTCCCTCAATTGGATTCATTGATCTGCTGTGAAGAATATCTTCATGAACCTCACTGTTGTCTGCCCTGTACAACCAATGTAGTTCATCAAAGGAATAACCAATCGGAGTATTTTAATGGACAAGTTCAATGTGTGCGTTTATATGATGATGAAAAATTGGGGTATAAATATTTTCTGTCCCCATGCAGGGGTATCTCATAATGTCATTGGTTTCACTTTGGGCCCGTATTCATGCATGATTTAGCGATTTCCAAAACCCCAAATCTGAGGTTGTCATAAGGAAACAATGGGTTTTATAACCAAATAATATTAGGTTTTCTACAATGTTGTAAAATGCTTCCATTACTAGTAAAGTTTATTTAATTTGAATCATAGTACTTCAGTCATATATATAAAGTTTCTTGGTGCGGGGCAATAAACATTTAAAACACGTTGTTTTGCTTGTATTATTTCATGTCGCCCCAAAACAGAATAGCTCGGCATTCCTTTGTGAGAGAGGGTTCTTATGCTATAGCATATCATTGGTTCTCTAAGGGTAGTTCAATGTGGTTGACGAAAGTGGAAAAATGCAATCTACAGAACTGGCCGATTGCGACGCACTAAAATATTTCCTTTATGGTGGAATTGATTTTCATTTTATTTGTCACCTATATTAATACTTTGACAATAATTTATATCTTGTCTACTTCGATCTACGTAGTTCATAGGCTGCATGAGTGTCAATTTAACGCGCATTACCTTGGTTGCCAAGATTAAATAATCTCACCATGGGAATCCCAAAATTGATCAAGTGTGAAAGCGCAATGTTTTCTAATAGAAATGACTGAAGAATTATCCCAAATTAGTTTCATAAACCCATGCCGTCTCGGTTGGTTGCTATGAGGCATTTTTATCCGACATGTAATCCATTATAAAAAAATTCTATTAAATAACCAAAAGAAATTGTTTCACAACCCGGAGAAATCGCATTAGGTAAGGTTTCATATGTAATTCATTTAATTCGAGAAATTCCACTTTAGTCAAAGTCAACCTTGAAATCAAGGTCACTTTTGTGCACAGCTTTAAATGTTCGTATTGTTGTCACCAGAATGAAACGAGCAGCGCTCAAAACCAAAATTTCTCGCTATCTCAGTAAAGTTGGTGGATTCGATGCAGAAGAGACTCGAAAAGGTCCTAAGGAACAAAGGCAGATCAATCGACTATTAGTGTACACAAACTTTGCATTTTAATTATTATCAATGTTGATTTGCTGTAAATAAAAACTGTTCCATTCTCTTCAGGTACCTCTTAACTCATCAGGGTCTAGGTTAAGCACTATTGAGGAAATGAAAGTATCCGCTACAGTCATTACATCTGCTGAGTATGAACGAATCAGGAAGATCAATGCCATGAAGACTCACTAAGGCTGGTTTGTATTAACCTGGAAAAATGTTTACTTTATTTTAAATGCTGTTGCCTGTACGAACCCACAAGTATTTCACAGTGACCCACCACTTCAATTTCGATTAGACCTGTAAACGAGTCTGCCCTTACATAGTATCACAATTCTTTTTTCTACTCTTTCTTTGATTTTACTCCCTTTTAGTGAATATGCAAAGATACAATTTTTAGGAAGCGGGACGCGGCCAATCAAAATGCCATTCAACTTATACTGGGGAAAGTTTGGCGGTGGTGTTGATGGGATTCAAACACATTCTCAGGGTGATAATTTAGTGACGTTACTACCGGGCCACCACCATTCTCACGTTCAATCCCTGCTTCAGCTCGTGCAATCCTGTAGTCAAATTATGTCGTGTGCCCGATGAACAAACATAATATCCTCTTCAAATCGGTTTCTTCAATAAGGGACAAAAGCTATTTGGTGCTCTTTGTCTGCTTCCTCTTAAATTATTTCACCGTTTGATCGTTGGAATTTTTCTTTTCTTTCCTATCTACTTGGTGAACGATCGATTTCTCACGCTCTATTATTTAGTTATTGCTTTGTAGTCAGTAAGCATAATCTAAAGACGCATTCCGTCGTTCAGCGAAGCAGATAACCGACAACTCTCGTGTTTTAATCATGGGGTGTGCGTGGTGTAATACCACAATGCCTATGTGCATAACAATCTGTGGTTTTATACAATCAAGGTCACTTTTTAACCGATCCTCGTAGGACCGCGGGTTTCTTTTTTTCGTAGTCTTGACGGCGGTGGNCTAAAATTGTCCGGCGTGAGTGGTTTGTTCTAACTCTCTTTTTCTGGACACTAGCCGTACTGACAGTCACATCGTCTCTTGTTTCGTAACTTGCATTTATTCGTGTAACGTCCTCCTTGACCGTTTTATACATTCACTGACAATCAACCACATATTCCCGTGATCCGATGGCTGTTGTGCCTAACTGTAAACAATATCCGCAATAATAACAAAACACAGTTATCGCATACCCTGTGATAGGTAATCACATGGTCGAGAGGAAACAACAGACATATGGTAAAACTCGGTATTGTTCCCGTGTAACTTTCTTTTCTACTGATCATTCGATTATCGTCTGATTGCGAATGCCCGGATGACAGGGGATTTCTTTTGAAAGTAGAAATAGAAGCAGAAGATTGCTCAGTCAGGTTTGGCCGAATTGGCAAAGTAACTTGTGTTGAGAAACGCTTTGATAGGTTTTCATTATTTTCCTGAGCAATCGCTCAAGTCCTTCCGGGTTGCAATGAAATCGTGAAATTGGATTTAAGCTCTCTCAACATAAATTTTACTTGGATATAAGGTATGTAGGCTATTTATTCTTCTATCTAGTTACCTAAGCTATACTAGGTTGCACTCGTTTCTTACGCAGTATGCCATAAAAACATCTTTGGCTTTAATCAAAAACATATATGTATATATATATATATATATATATATATATATATATATATATAGCGAGGGATAGAGAGTTATTTAACTGGAAACCCAAACGATCTGAGCTATTTATACCAATTATTAACATTTGTTAAAGGTTTTACTTTTATTACCAAGGCTACAAATTCATCCTTCAGAGGTAACTAAAAAACAACATCCTAAACATCAATGAATATGAAAACCGTAATACCGACATTGTTCTTAGTTACCGATTGTTGTTTTTCGGTGAAGTCGAGGCGGTAACATGTCACAGTCTCGGAAGTTGTGTCGGAATGCCACCGACAGCTCTCATGTCAGTGCTTCACACCGATACACCGTTTAAGGATATGGATTTTCCCCAGTTCAAACGTTCATTCAAAAACGCGTTAATATGAATTTAGAATTTCCATCAGCACTCTGAAAGCTGCGACTTGATTAGGCCAGTAATTGAGCAGCATTTTCACGATGATCATTCATTCAAAGTTTTGAATTTACTACGCTGACATGAGTAAACTCAGAAATCGTTTTGCTCGGTATACGATGAATTAGTTTTGCGAGACGTTTTAGTGATAACACGGGTACAATTTATTATCCTCATGGCCAATTGCTATCACCAACTAAAATGGGACCCAAAGAACAGCGTTGAGTAAACACATGACAAACGAACTACAACACTGCATGAAGGGATAACTGGCTGTATTACGATCGTGTACAACGTAAATCGATGACGCCCGAGAATATTAATGTAATTGAAACGTAGTTTCTATAAGATCTAGATCAGGTTTTGATCTGTACATAGATGATATGCTGGAACAATTATTTTGATAGTCAAAATAGTACGATCGGCAGCGCAGTGTAGTTAAATATATTTCAAGGAGAGAAAAGCCTTCTCGAGGCTAATTATGGAGGATAACGAAAGCGGGAATTCCGTGCATTCTTTCATAAAATAAAGGTATCCGTAGTCCAAAAGATTGAGTAGAGGAATTGATTGGGAACTGACTGATAGGAAAACGTTCTTCACTTCGACATGTGTGGAAACCATTTCAAATGTTCACGTTAGAAGGAAACCGCAGATTATTTAAACAAATGAAATTTAAAAATGTTAAACGTCAGCGCTCTGCAGAAAAATGAAATACAAATAAGAAAGTTAGTAATTGTCAATTAATTGTTGGAAATATTTGGAAAGAAGCATATTGAACTTACAGGTAAGTTGTTTGTTGGATGAGAATAAAATACAGGCTGTATTCAAATTTCATCGGACCTCTTCATCAAACCAGGGCCGTGCTGGGTAATGTACACGTGTGCAAACTATAATATCATACGAAAATTACTATTCATAACCGAGAAGAGTTCGATGCATGTACGATGGTCACATGAGCTAGGTCAATTTTTGAAGTTGATACACTTTCATTAAGGTATATCAGCAATTTATGTGACCAAACCTGGATAAATATGTTAAAGCATTACAAATCTAAAAGGTGATCGTATAAGAGCTCATATGGGGAAACGGTTGGATATAAAACATACATTGTTTCCATAAATGGCATTTCGTAATTGCTCTGGATGATAATTACCTATGGATTTATTTCGAATGTTTTCAGAATAATCAAAACACGTTTGCTACAGAGAAAGGCTGTAACTCCCAATAAGACAATTCAAAAAGTAACCAAAGTTAAATCTTAGAAGCGCACTTAGATGGACTGAAAAAATAGAAACAATTGTGACTTTTCAACCACGATTATTAGTCCACCTAGCTTACTCTAACCTGATCTGCTTCTCTGTTATGTTCTCGTGGTTCCAGTGCAAATCAACATCGTTATTCGTGGCAATTTCTAATTGACAGACAAATCACTCTATGATTATGTTTAACACATTGGGATCAAATGGTGTTAGGAATCTATCGAAAAATCGATGCGCCATGTGTTGTTTCATTGTGAGTGCTGTAGTGTTAATAACACAGCGGTTAGTAGATAATTATATTTGCCGACGTTTCGGTTACTGTGGGTAACCTTTCTCACGGTATGTTTTACAATCAATTGCAAAACATGCCTTGAGAAAGGTTACCCACGGTAATCAAAACATCGGCGAATATAATTCTCTACCGGCATCACTGTGTTATTAACAATATAACAATCACAGTGAATCACTCTATGCTTTGAAATAATCTGGGTTTGGCAGAAGGCATGCAGATCACAGAGGGATTCCCTAAATTGGTGTATCAGCAGCAGCATCAAACAAACATAAGTAATCCGTTGTGTTCAGCCTTCTCGCACTTGACCGATACTACCTATTTACTTCACGCGTAAAAGCAATGGCCTGAGGAAAATGTTACGTAAATGATTGACATTCGAGGGTACGTAGCATCACAGGTGGTTTGTCCACTTTGAAACAGTGAGTATTGAAATGCTGATTTGACCCTCGTATCATTTCGAGAACTGACGGCAAATGCCACCATTTTTACACCAATCAGTGCTTAAGGTTTTATAAATATTATGCGAATAAGGACGTTGTGGTAAACACAGCAGAATAACGTATCATAAATGGTTTCAAAATCATCGTGCTTACCTATTTTAAAACTTCTTGATTAATGAACCTGAGGTAAAATGGGATTTTGCTGTGACTAACAAATTGTGAACAAGTGCTCAGGAAGAGTGATAAAATTTGTCAAGCTGTTTAGTTCTTTGAAAGTAATACTCTTTCTGATGTTTAGTGTTTTCGTGCTAGCCATACGTACACTAGGTTTATTCTATTGAGACTTTATCTGGTACATTCTGTCACATCTCAGAACTCAGTTATCCAGGTGGTACCAGGGACTTACAGGTCCTCGTGTAAATGAGACAAATCAGACTGAAATGTATATTCCAACCGTTTATATGCAAACAATAATTACAAGAAAACAAGAGCAACAATGTCGAATGCTGCTTCCTCGTCATAGCTAAGCTCAAGCAAACAAGACACTCTTTTATTCTGTTTCCAAGATTATACACTTTAGACTAATTCCGTTATAATCAATGAGTAATGGCAGTTTTATTCCATTGCAAAACGGGCACAACCACTTTTTTCCCCAGCGGCATTCAATCAAATGTACTGAATCCATCCAAATACGTAATCCACTCGGGCTATCTGTTCAATTTTTCGTATTTCAAGGGAAACCAATATTTTTGCTTTGACATTAAGTCTTTCCTCAAGTTAAAATATAACAGTGAAACCGTTGGCAAACGCTTGAACTTTATTGCTAAGCCTGTCTCCTGAACACTGTATCCCGTCATCATCCTTGATTTCACCTTGATACGTTAATCATTGATGGAAGAACCACCGTCTCCTCTGTCAAATCAAGCTTTGATTATTGACTGAAATGCGGATATTCAGGCTGAGTAAGAGACCATTAAGCCACCAAATAGTCTATGGCATCTCGCCGTGGCTCATGGAAATGAGGAATGACAAATGTCTAACCATGACCTCATCGGTTGGGCCGAAAACAATACAATCTTAATTTATACAATCTGTATTTGAAAAGTAATTCCGTATCTCCTATTTCAAATAATGTAATGTGATTTGTAACACACCATGCGCAAGCTTTAACTATTCATAGTCCTAAATCCCGTCTCTGAAAAAACAATGAATGGATGAATAAGCCTTCCCTCGACGATTCCGGCCCCCCTTCCCTTTTGCGTTTCCTGTGCTCGTAGTATTGAGCTACCCGACCTACCTTTTACATTTGTTATTTCAATGACCGTAAACTATACCTTGGCTGCAGTTACCACGTGTATAGATGCAACAATATAATCAAGGGTTCAAATCCAACTTTCTGACTTTTCGATCTAAATTTTGACGGGAAAACCGTGCTTACATTTTATAAATAAACGTGACCCATAATCCTCCGCCCCTTCTATTTTAGCTATATCTACTGCCTGAAATTTCCCCACTCCTGAAGATAACTACAACCGTGAGAGAAGTTAATCGTGAAAAACATGTTAGCTAACAGTTTACGTTTTTAGTGCACTTCAGTCCTTTCCAATCTCTGTTGGGCTTAACTTATGTCCCCATGTTGAACGTATTGCAGCCGTTTTCTTTTAGGATTCCAACCAAAGCTAAAATAACGTACGTAAACATAACTTTCGGCAAGCTATCACTCAGAGATGATTCTAAGCTCAGATGTAAAGTGGAACCTTTGGATCCAGATAATTTATTTATCCTGCTATGTGGAATTACCGAAAGACTGTTTACCTCCCACTATTTCCTTAGGGATTCGGCGATAAAGGTCCGTTTGGCTTCCCATATCACTTTATATGGCCATAAATGGGTGTAGCGTGACGCTTGGCTTGGGGACTGATTTCATCTCATCCGAGCTTAAAATGCCTTTACTCCCAACCAGAGACCCAACGGATTTGATAAGGTTCGATCAATCCTCGTAGTGCGCTACGAAGATGTTTGATTAACAGCTACCGTGAAGAGTGCGATTTCCATCAGGCTTAAAACGTCCCAAACAGTATTCATCTGTCAGTTTTATTATACCTAAATAATCCATACTTTGTTTACAACGCTCGCTTAACTCACAAAGTACAAACCACTAGTTTGAAGCTGCAGTGCAATATACACAGCAAACGCGTGTGCAGTGTGGCTCTAGAAGGAACCGAACTAACTCGCTAAGCCCACCGACTTTTCTCAGTCCAATGTCTGCCTCTGCACTGCATATTGTACGAACCAAAGGTGTATACAGTTATTCATCGCAAATGTTTTAGTCACATGGATGAGGAAATGGACGTTCTCTTTCTTAATCTTGTCCGATAATTTATCGGCTAATGAAAGTTTATTCACCCCTCTTTTTGAACCAATTACTGAATAAAAGATTTATACGAATGGGTTTTCAACCGGTTTCGGTAGTTACAGACATTATGTAGGTAATGTGCAGTCTATGGGGTAATCAGAGTAGTGTGTACGGCCTTGGAGGATAGACAAAAATGGAGAAAGAGATACTCAGACAAAGCATTGCGATGATGAAAGGAATTAGTTGGTCAGACTAGCGAAAACGAATCGCGATGGATTCAAGTTAATTGTCTATCGTAATCCCTAGGGTTATTCTAATCCGCCACTTAGTACAAACATTGTTCAGTTTATTCTGTTCGTAAATGACAAAAAAGTAAAAATAGCAATGAGGTTAAATTTGTCCTCAAATATTTCATATTACGGATGTTTTTGAATTTACCATCCAAAGGTAGTGAATGAAGCTGTAAGCATGGATTTCGTCAAGCATTTGAACCCGTCCCGTCATTCCCATTTTTCTTTGGAGCAATTTGAAGGGAGATGGAAAAAGCGACGTAGAATAATCTGAAGACTAAAAGATGACCGAATGACTTCAGCAAGAAAACTAATTTTGCTTAACCAGGTATATTCACACCTACTGTGCTTCATTCCTCCTCGGCAAATTAAACCATAAGACACAAGTTGGTGTAATTAAACCACGCATACATCTGATTCGATCAATAGGCAGCCAGAGGAAGAAGCATTCTGTGAAAAGCATGGAATATGCTGGAGCTACCACAGTGCAACGAACTCAGACCACTATATCTTGATCACACGCCATTGCAGTTGGTATGGGTTTTGTGTTCAGGAGCTAAAACGTGATTAATCCGAGTGAAAGTCACTGAAGGGTTTTCATGTTGGTTTTATTCGGGACACTCTAAGTGTGTACTTTCTCACCATTTCTCGATAGCTCCGAAATTTTCAATTAGAAGCGATCCTACCTATCCTTTAACCCCTGATTATGGTCGCATGTATGCTTCATATTTTGCTATGTATCAAAACTTGATTTTACTTCATGGTATCACTCACGAATTCTAATTAAGTGTTATTCGTGGACTACGTCTTCTGCCTCTCCTGCGTCGACTGATCTCGCCCAATCATTTCCGGCCAGTAGCATGTTGTGGTGCACAAGCGTTCCCTTCAAAACTCGTGTTGGGCCAGCTTAAGAATGTTACACTTCTCGAAATGCTCCATCAGATAATCAGCAACAATTGATTCCATTACTATGATATTACGTTTGACAGAACTGGAAGTAGTAAGTGTAAGTGGACGGTAGTTCAGGTTCACTTCAGCAGCCATCTTTGTCAGTAAGTGAAATGACAACGTGTCTCCAGTACTGAGGAATCATCGTCTTGTCGACCATGCTTTGAGATAAATGAGCAATTATTTCATATATATTTGAGTTGCCAAGATTTTCGGAACCTGTGAGTGGATGTTGTCTTCCCCTGGTGATGAATTCCTACGCTGCAACCTTTTGAATGAGACTAATCGTGAGAGAAATCGGGTTGTGTTGCCCAGAAACAACATACATCTAGTTTCTTTCGACTGGATGCGGAGCTGGAGTAGGCCCTGTATGTTATAACAACACCAAACAGTATACTATTTTCTGCGAATTCAATGTCTAGAATAATCTTTCGTTTTGCTTCCCCGTACCAACTTTTACATCAATCGACCTTGGGGAGTCACCTGGACTGCCGCAGATTTGGACCTATCCGTAGGCTAAAGAGTGTGATACAATGCTATTCGAAAATCGTGAAATTTGAACTCGGGAACTCCAGTTTCGTACAGTAGCGATCCTGGCCATTTGATTTATAAAACCATAGCACCGGTCGCTACTTATTTTTTCAAACTGAATAGCTTTTTATTTATCCAAAACCAAACGTATGTTTGTTTTGCGCAAGTGATTCTTGTATTTTTAGGGATGTTGCTTGGCATGCGCTTATTTCATTTCACTGTTCTGAATCGTTTATTAACAATATCTAACCCTNTTGTACTTGCAACACCCACTTCAGAATTGCCCGCTTACAACGCACGCAGGATCTTTTTTTCAGTTCCACACCTTTGCTTTCTATAAAACAAATGTATCTCCATTCGCACTGCACACATGAACGTTAATGATATACCATTGTTCACGTACAACTTTGTATTGGTATTTTTTCTTCCTGTTGCAATCCTTCGAACTCAGCGTTTTGACAAATATTCTCTGCTATGAAGTTCTAGCATGGCCGTTCACTTTACATCACCGTTGTCACGTCAACCAACATGTATGCACTGTGTGTTTTATGGGTCGGTTTAGCTGATAACCAGAATAAATTGGGGTAACTTGTTTAGCGATCAACGTTTGAGTGGTCAAACACATCATAACCATGACTTTATTGTATCACCTGTTTCTTTGAAAAAGATTTATCGAACGTAGGGGGGGGGCCTTCTACCTATTAGTTGAGGATTTATTCACAACAAACACGGTTAACAGAATGTTATTTATTTAGATATTTGAATTTAAAAAGTGAAAATGTCAGCTACTCATTTGACACATGTCAAATCACCAGGTTTCATAAAAGAATAAAGGGAAATTCAGTTGTGTCAAAGCACTAAACGAGACCTTGTCAAACAGGTCAGTTATCTCGCTGCCGTGCTCTACGTCGAGCCTCAAGAAGGCCCATTCAATTTCTTGAATCACAAGTGTTGTGTTCCAAATTAAGTAGGTAAATGTGCGCATAACGAATTAGTCAGTAAACAGCAAATATTTAGCCGGTTCACAAACCGGGGAACAAGCAGAAACGAACAACGTGTAGGCAGGAAGGCTGACACGGGCTCACACGTCACATTACATGCGAATGTCTTCAAGTTGGCATGCAAACAGTTAGTCAATCAATTGATCAATCAATTTGGCCACAGGCATGTAAAACAAACGAATCAGTCAGTTGTAGGCCGCAACAACAAGAACATACGATTTAAAATTTGATAGTTACGAATTAAATCAGGCAATAATGAACAGGGAAATGAAAGTGTAACACAATGAATGACATGGAGTTTGGTATCCGAAGCAAAATGAGGGACCGACTGAAGTAATCGAGAAAAACGGCAACAAAACTGCTAGAACACTGAGAAAAAGAGTGTAATAAGCTCAATTTTACACGTATACTGGCCAAACACAATCGTGATTCTTTATCCTGTGCAGAGGTGCAATTCGCATTTTTGTGCAATATCATGTCATATATAAATGGCTTTAGAACGTTCTGTAGTTAATCAAGGGTGCGTTTATTTTCCTCGATAGATTTAAGTTCAACGTAAACACACTTCAGCTCCGAATGACTCAATGAACGGTAAAATTATTCATACAACAATATCTATAACGTAAATTAGTAATAACTCCGGACAAGATCGATGGAAAATATGATATGAATCACCGTTCTCCCGCAAATGATGGTTGCGCTGATGCGATACAACGTGTTTTATTAATCCAATTGTGCGACCAGCAGGATGAAGCAGCAATCAAATCTCTGATCGTTTTTGTCCGTTTTTGTATTCATTTAAGACTAATCTGGTAAAAGGCATCTTTAGGTTTGTAATTCAACATCTTATATAATAAGGACAAACCACCACAAACTCTCCCGCCTGTCATTCAGCGAGGACGGAGACTGCAACCGATCTGTTCACTGTTTTCGTTTACAATTCAGCTAGCGGCTGCCCATTTTGCGAAATATCCATCATGAAATTTACTCCGTTGCATCGTGGTCGATAGTGGTAAATTAGCATCATGTTTGAACGTGAATCAATCAACTGTAGACTATCGTTTTCATTCTGAGTTGAGAATTCCTCATTGCCCTTCAGAGATCAAAAGGAACCTTCATTATTTGCAACGTTCCACTACGAATGGGCCCCGCATGTTTACCTATTGGACAAGGTAACTACATAAACAGATTAGTCGACTTTGCTCATCACTTCGGTTAAATGAAGATTAAAATTGTATCTCATTAAATTTAAATCCCAACAATAAAACTCGATTTAATACAATTGATTATTTGAATTGTTTGTCTTACGTACTGTAATGCACATATCTCTCGCATTGCTCAAAACGTGATTGATTATAACATATCTCGATGCGTCAGTATCATTTTAGTTGTATTGAATTATAACTTTGAAAGCAAAGCCAGATAAAACAGGTTTTACCGATAAGTGACGCCAGATTCCGGAGGTGCATCTGCCCAAGTTACGGTATTAAAGAGTTCCGTTTTGGGTTTCCTGGTGACAAGTAGCTGAGAATATTTCCAACTTAAAATAATTCATTGGTAAAGGGGTTTTATGAGTTTTGTATTTAATTAAAAACATGTTTTCTCCACTTACTTATTTTAATTTCCTTTCAATTTTATCAGTTTTAGAGTACATCATTCAAAACGAATTTTCACTAATGTTTTCAAAGTGTTATTCTTTTTGAACATTGTGTGAAAATTTAGTTCTCCCTTTACTACCCCTGGGTGGTGAAAGATTCATCTTGTAGCTTCAAATGAAATGAACTGTTTGCCCATCATACACAAAACCCTCTCAATCGGTTCTTGGCACGTGAGCTCAATGCCAGCAAGGTCATGTGACCCCAATGAGCGAATAAAGGCACTCGTTTTTTACACAGAGGGAACCGATTGACATCAGGAACAATACTGTAAAGCATCCTGATTGATCTGACGAGATAACCAATGCGTGCGATTCTCTCGAGAGGAAATCAATTTTTGACAGCAAAGTGAACAATACAAAATATTTTAAAATGTCAATTATACCCACTGCCTGAGGTGTCACGTGAAAAAGCCACAATCCGTTCATTCCTGCCCATCAACACTAATCGGAGATTGAGAGCTGACGCAGGCATGCAGGAGAGTAGACAAATCCTTGATTGATTGCATATCAGAAATTCAAGTAAGGAAAGCATTTTAAAGCAGAACAACATTCAAAATTCTATCAAATGGCTAAAAATTACTCACAATTTCAGTTCAGTTTAGTTCAGTTTGCACAATCTACCGTATAAAACATCTGGAAAAACTGTTTACATACAGTTCAGTGTGATGGAGTTAAAGAATCCGTCCGGAATATGTCAGCACTGCTTACGACACAATCAATCCAGTTAGACACACAAACATGTTTGGAAAACAAAGAAACTGATCAGTTATGGGTACATTTGTGCTTCACTTCCAGATTCACCAAAACATCAGAAACTGACAGTTTGTTTTGGTTTTTGAAATAATACCGTAGTTCAGAACCAACGAGATGATGACGGAATAATGTGTTTGTCCTAATTTACTTTTATTTTACGGTACCCATGATATTGGTAGTACTGAAAGTCCTGTGGTATTAGTAGAGGCGGAATTGTCATTTTGGTGTTAGTACTCATGGCAACAATGAGGCAGTTGTTTCTGTTGTTGCGAGTCAGCCACTAGCAATTCACTTCATAAGTTCTTCAAGAAAATCGCAATCAACCGGCAATAGTCAGTGACCAGAATGCATATCGAGAGACATTTATTCGCATTCAGAAAACATACAGTTGAATTACCTGGACGCTTTTCCATATGAATTGTGAATACATATTTACCATCTTATCAGAATCCTCATGTGTTGATCCCCAACTTGTTACGTTATACATTCACAGAACCGGAAAGTAATGTGCGATTATTCTTTGGAATGTTTCACTTCATTCGGCGTTCATTTAGCCGGCTACTTTTAAAACATTCGAATACGGATAACATTTACTGAAATTAGTAGTAAAAGTACCACCATCCACAGTGTAGTTTCTGGTTGTCCGATTATTATGCTGAAAATACTGTCGGTTGTCACGGAATTCTAACTGGTAATTTTAAGAGCATGGTGACATCTAGTAAACCAGCGCACAGCTGTTCATTCTCCTTAAATTATACATGTAATTGTAAACTTTCATCTTAGCACTTAGTATTAATTTCTGTGTGATTTACTATGATAACGGAGTACTGGAGGTTTCAACTTGTGTAACACAAGAAAATATGAACTTATGGAGTTAAAAGGAAACAGAGCAAGATGATGGAAAATTGAGCATTGATCTTTAGACCACCTTGGCTCTCTTGTTCACAGTTTCGCCGGCCTCAGCTTCGATTCACGGGCATTGCTATTGCTTCATGTGCGCAGCAGGTCCTCGACTCCGCAGACTATTATGTTCTAAATGTTGCAAATACGAACAGATTATTTATTTGTGATTTAAAAAGGGAGTTCAAACCCTTGGTTTTAATTAACAGTAGTTTCTTTTTACCGATTAGCTATCCAAATAGTTTGGCAAAACATTTCACACACAAAATAAGCACCGTGAACAGAATTTAACTTTCACAGATTTACCGCTGTTTTTGTACACTCTCTGCCCGTTGACCGAAATGTTGGTTTTCACCAATAGGAAACATGCTTCAATGTTATCCGAGACAACATTTAAGACAATCGGGTACATATATGCTAATGTTTCTGTTCACTAAATGATTTCCAGTTCATGTTTGGGGCAGTTGGATTGGAGAACATTGATCGACTTAGTTGACTTAGTTCTTCAACAAATACTTTGTGAGTCATATTATTTAACATCTAACATGATTTAAACTTCAGTGATATATGTAAATCAGCACATACACCAGGGATAATACCATCATCATGATATATTTTAATCTACATGGCTTTGACAAAGAACATGGAATATTCGTCAGTTTATCGCTAATCGATGTTCAGAAGTCAGCGCCAGCATTGGATCCAGTTGGTGCAGATATTATTTCGGGCCCATGGAATGAGGAGTGTCGTTGATTAGAGAGGCCAAGAGATATACTTCCCAATCTAATCTAATCTGTTTGTCAAGTTACATTGAATATTATTTTTACATAAAGATGATAAAAACGTGAATGCGTTCTCCGAAACCTGGTAGCTTGGTATTTGAACAGGCTTCTTTTCTGTTCCAATTCGATTTTAGTTCCGAAATGAATATATCGGTTATTCCACGAATGCTTCTAGAAAATGGTATACCGTATTGGTCCGTCTGAAAGTATGGAAACGCAATCTGCTCATTCTCTTCGTTTCCTGGAGTGATCGTCATTTTTGGATATGATGGAACCAGAACCTTAGTATCTTTTTTCATTGCTCAAGCTAATGCTTTAAGAATGAGGAAAGATAGATTGTTTATTTGAATGTTTTAAATTCCAACTCAGTACTGAAGGCATCTGTGTAAAAAGGACCGGGAGGAGACCACATTCCTGAGGCTTGTATTTATCAACAAATATGTTGCATTATTCATGCGAAAATGAAGCATTTGTTTGACATCATCAACTGGCAGTCCAATTTCATCATTAGGCCTCTATATGTGATCACGTATACATTAAATACTTCCATAAATAGGAAAGCTCACGAAGAAGGAACTGACGTCGAGTGATTTCACGTATAATCCGTTGTCGTTTGGGTATCTAATCCCAGCGGCCAATTCATAAGACTCTGACAAGTTGTGACTGACGAGTGATACCCTCATCGGTTTCCGAATGGATACCAGGATTTAGGCATAGCATGCTAAGGGCGCTATACATGTCTAGGATCGGTCCGAGAAGTAAGCCATCTTTTGTATTTTGGTAAGCCGTACAGTCCTTGGAACGTCGTTCCCGTTATTCTAGTTAATCTGGTTGTAAAATTTTCCAGTCGAGTCATAACCCTGAAGGCCAGTGGTGAGATAAGCGAGGACGATATTCGCAACATGCCTGCATAGATGGGTTACACTATATCGTGCCAATTCAAAATGAGAAACGGTCTGATCACTTGCCCGGTGGTCGCGTGGGTGTTATGTTTGCGTTCTATCCGTGAGGTCCCGGTTTCGATTTCCGGTTGGGCCGATGGATTTGCGCTGCTGAGAAGACCCGACCAGGCCGAAAAAGCTGTCCAGTATTTCCTAGCTTTTCAGCTTACGCTTTATTCACACGACGAATTCATCATGTAAGTTAATCGGATTTGTTAAAATGTGAAAGCGCCTGATACTTCCTTCTGTTTTAGGCATCGGATTTTTTTGGTCAGTTACCTTTGTGCTCTCTTTCTTCCCAGTTAATTCAATAAACTTCTTGGCTTCTTTGAATGTAGCGTTCCCTTCACAAATGTAGTAAGAATTGGTAATAGAACCACTCAGGCCTCTCAATCTGACCTAGAAAGGATAAATTTTAAGTTTGTCTTTAGCTACTTCCGTCATTCCCGATAATATGCGAACGCCAACANTTAGCTACTTCCGTCATTCCCGATAATATGCGAACGCCAACATGTTACTGTCAGAGGCTTACTTCCCAGACGTTCGTATCACATGCTAACTGGAGTGGGTTTCAAGTATTGTATGCTTATTACCGATTCTGGAAACGGATCTAACATTATAGACACATTTTTATTATTTCAAATTTCGAAATATGCCTATACTCGCATTTGGAATACAATTTCAGGCGCACAATTGTTTTCGATAACTCATAATCATGCCGCTACCGTATATATGAGGGAAGAAGAAACTAGGAGTTGGGAAGAGAACAATAAAATGTGAGGAATCGTTCACTTCGTCTATGCATGTCTGTGTTTGTGTGTTGCAGACCGCATTCTCAGATCTGTGTTTCCGGGGTTTACAGTTGTATCACGACGGTCGTGTGACCTAGTTCTGAGGAATCGGTGTTCTTATTTGAAAATGTGTGTGTGGGCAGGAGCGGAGGAAGAGGAGAGTGGGTTCGCGAACCCAGGGGAGATGGAGAGATCGGATAAAAACGTTTCTAGGCACGTCAGTTGGGGGTCAAATGCTTAATACAGATGGCCTCAGCTATGGCCAACGTACGCGATCTAACGTACTTGGACGGGTTCGGAGGGACCTGATAAATAATGCGAAATGCTTCACTCGGGTTAACACGATGACCAGTGTCTACCAAGTGAGCGAGAATCGCAGTTGTGATAGATCCGGAACAACCTCGGCTCAGTCAGCGGGGATGGTGTTCTTTCATGCGAATAGGTAGCTGCCGAGCCGTACGACCGACGTAGAGTGCGTTAGAAACACATCTGAACGAGTAAACAATCATTGAACGTCTCTACTGGGCAGAGTTTACCAATTGGTTCGACATCCCAAACAGGGTTAGTCAGCGGCATTCTGACAGCGCCATTGGCACTACAAACTCCGATCGTGTTACCCGAAATCAACCTCATGTCGTGTATCACGAATCGGTGGCAGCGGTGGGCTAAGTCCTCCACGTTACAAGCGTACATGTGCGGCACTGAATGTGGCTTTGACCGCTCCATTCTGTCGTCGTATGACGGTTTTAACGGCAATTTCACTCTTAAAAGCAACACCACTAAACAGCTTCTTCTTTCCCACCCTATCAGTGTGTATATTTTGTACCTGTTCCATCATGTTTCGTTGAATCAAGCGGTCGGAGTAGCTACTGCTTTGAGAGCACGTTGGAGATAACGTTGAGTTCATCGTCCAATAATTCTTGTTAGCAGATTCGCCGAGCTCCAGATACCAAACATTCAATCAGGTGCCTCTTCATCTTGATCGGCACATAGCTGTAAACATTCGTATGCTGACCACTCCAAGTTTCCTTACGGTGCACACGGCGTTGTATAGATCCATCACCTCATCTATTGAGGATCACATCTAGAAACGGTATTTGATCAGCTAGTCCTACCTCCTTTGTAAATTGTATGGCCCTGTATGCGGAGCTGAACTGTTCTAGTAGTTTATCCAGTTTGAATCAGCTATACAAAATATGTCATCTACATACCGACAATGTTTATGAAGAATAGTAATGCGCTTTTCAATTGGTTATTCTCCAACATCGCCATGATTTTCAATTATACTTCCAGACTCAGATTTTATTTTTTCTGAGGTTCCAATGAAACTTCTCCAAACACTTTTCTACTCAATGGCACGGATGGAAATTTATGGATATATTTCTCATGGTTGTTTAGGAACTCACTCACTTGTTCCGGTGGGTCACTCAGTTTTTTCTAATGTCTGACGCTGGCGTTCCCCAGGAATCCCAATGAGTTTGAAGCGACTGCACCAGTGATAAATCAATAGTTAACATCCGTTGAACTATGCTGTACAGATTTTTTTTCAAGGAAATCCTTAAGTCATAAAATTACATGCTCTTACTTTCCATTTCACTGAGAACACATATTGGAGTTATTTTTCAAGTTGGAAATTCCATTGTTCACAAACAATGCATGCGCATAAATAGCCGTACGTCAGATGTGTTCATTTGCTTCCAATTCAAATGCAAATCTAATGCTCAAAAACCTTTCCCTGGAATATCCTCAATCATTGTTCTTTCTCGCTTCATTGATTCACTTTCTAATCTTTGAATGTTAAACTATTTACAGATATTTCTGCACCTATTTGAATTTATCTGTTTAGACAGTGTATTTGATTGTTCCCAACTGACTGCAAATACCCAATTTATTCCTTTACAGCAACGAGCAATGTTCTTCCGAAATTTTGCGTTCATATTATTTTCGCTTCCACCCGCAAAGATTTACCCTTACTCTATTTCAATTTCATTCTTGTTCAATGTATCAAAGTGTTTCCCTGAAGACAAAGCATCTTTAGCGCTGTATGGACTCGACTGTGTTCTTCCTTTGCCATACCAAAGGTGTCATAGAACTGATAACTAGCCAAACGATGAGCTAAACAAAACAATTCCGTTAGTTCGAATAGGCATATAATTAGTAAATTGGGAAACAACCGCGATCGTTTGTATTGGGTTCACTCACCTAGTGTCTGTTTAGCTATTTTAATAAAAGCAAAACAACTTTCCCGTACTTTACCGGAGAGATCAAGGGTCTTACCTTGGGGATTTCCTACTGTGTAAACATCCAATAACCATTCGTCTTGCGTGTTGGGCAGTGATTTGTCCGAAAACAACTGGACTGAAACTGTATAGTAGATCTCAGGT
>UZAN01040060.1:3362-35153 GCA_900618425.1 Echinostoma caproni | reverse complement strand
TGGAACTATTGCATCATCTTGATGTTGTCACAGTTTTCAAAGATCAGGTTCCATTTTTTTTAAACAAATCTAAGATCTTTTCGGTCGCTGACTTAAAACAAATAGGAGTATATATGCAGCACATGGAATTAATCAATTATGGTGAATGAGCGTGCACAATTTTAGAAGTAGAAAGTCAACTCCACGGTAAGTGGAATGATTGTATCCAAAACGTTTGTGTGCACAAGGTTCGATGGTTTAATCGAATAGGCGGCGCTTCACTAATTGCCAAGAGTTTAGCATTTGGATTACGTAATAGCGGTTTGAAAGAAGAATTGGGGTCACCTGTTTATCCTGTTGTCATTATATGTTTTGCAACAGATTACCCTAGATTTCTTGAGATCACTTGGACATCAATTATCGGTTGCTCAATCGATTTCACTAACCACTTTGGAGTATGTTCGGCCATCCGTTATGAGAGCTGACGGTTTATTCTGCCTATGTATGCATCACGGCAACTGCAAGTGAACTGACAAACAGTGTGTGAGACGGAACCGGTTCACCGGCCAAGTTTATGTTTGTCCAGATCAATTCCACGGGTGAAGGCAACGAGCCTGAGTTGAGCAGCTGGGAATGTACAGCCTAGAGCTGACCTCAACTTCTGGTGTACATCATTGTAAATGTGATCACCTATGAACGCAAGCATGATGTGGATGACCTTTTTACTGACGTTTTGGGATGGGTTACCTTTTGGGAATGGCCTCCTGTGAACATCCATAGACCTTTCTGGGCTACCATTGTTTAGAAATATTCTCCTTGGGAAATCTTCTTCCTTCAGTGTATCTGGTGAACAAATGTTTCTTGCCTGATGAAATAGGGTTCTCACAAGCTGACGTTTGTAAATTATGGGGAAAAGCCGAAAAAGTGTAGGTACTGATCGTTTCATGTTGCTTTTCGGTAGACTGAGCGTTATAGTGTCCGATTTATCCGCCTTCTAACAAGTAATCCTTGTATACTTGCACACATTTGTTCATCGTAGTGGATTAATCCTATGTGCTATTTATGTGCTTGTTTGTTTTAAGTCAGCGACTGAGAAGATTGAACCAAATGTTAACATCTCGCCGTATTTGTCTTCTTTCTATATTGATGAATTGGCTAACGCGGGAACTCAATGCTTCAAAATCTAAGATCATTTACCCCAAATTTCCGACGTGTTCCTCCTATCGACTGGAAACAGATGCGATATACACGAAACTGGATCTTTATTTATTTTCCTTAAAAAAAAACTGCATTCCGATCGTCCCGAGGGACGTTGTGAGATGAAGCTAATACGCAAGCATGAATAGTCCCTGTGCGGGGTGAGGACATAGGTGCAAGAGACCGGTTCGAACCACGCAAACTGAACGTGAGCACTCTCCTGTGTCACTCTTTACTCTATGAACCACCTCGGGAACGGCGAGAGAAAACTAAAAAAAAATCGATAATGATAGCACGGGGTTCAAATTTGTGGTGTGCACGGGTCCCCAGGACAGATAATTTGTGAAAAGAGGAGTCAGAAACATGGGTTTACACAATGTATCCACAACAAACACAAAGTTACTAAAATTTGCCGAGGCCCTAGCTATTCATACTCCCAAACACGATCTGTGCAAATAACGTGAATGGTTAGTCACAGTAGCTTTGCCTTGGTGATGGACCCCCTACTCTATATCGTACAGATGCAGCAGCAAAATGATCGCGTACACATTGTGCAAACCCATTTGTTTCTGATTTCCCTGTTCAAATTTGTGAAGGGAAAACAGTGTTTTCAGATAATTTTTACGAAAGATCAGAATGATACGTATATACCACGTCATTCAGGTGGATCCCCTTTGCCGCGCCGCTTTGCAAATCGTTGCGAATCGGCAATTTGACAGGTTTCATTCGCAATGAATTTATTGGAACAAACAACTAAGTCTATTGGTGCATTTCACACACGCTCCAGGTTAGGACTATGTGCCAAACAACTCACACTAAAATAATCGTAATAAAACAAATTGTCCGTGATTTGTTTGTGGTTGCGCAAACCGAAGCAGATGAATTTACAAACGGAACCTGCGACCATCCAGAACGTGACCAGCAGTTAAAACCCCCAATTTTCTTGGGAGTCGGAGTCTACCTTTTGCAAGTCAAGTTATCCCAGTATCATATCAAGATGTCCTCGGGCTATTTTAAGATGTCCGGGAATCGTTTCAAGTTGACTGATCATTATTTCAAGTTGTCCCCGTACCATTTCAAGATATCCTCGGATTATTTCAAGCTATCGCGTTGACCTCACCGGTGCTGAAATGATTCGCGGACGTCTTGAAATAATCATGGGAAATCTTGAAATGATACTAAGACAGCTTGAAATAATTGCCAGACATCTTGAAAAAATGATCAGTCAACTTGAAATGATTCCCGGACATCTTGATATGATACTGGGATAACTTGACTTGCAAAAGGTATAGAACCGGGGTCAAACGTCACAGGTGTCTAATAGGCCTGGATACCCAATCAAGCAGGTGACCATTACCACAAACGGGAATGTGTCGGCGGGTGTGGTTAATACGCCTCTTCTTGGTCGGTTTACGAACCACGATTTTAGCTAACTCTCCTAGGTTAGTTGTCAGTGATTTACCGAACCAGTTATAGTCCCCCGGGTTTTGGCTTTTTGTCCTATCATTTTAGTGTGAAGAGACCCCGGCCACGGAAAGACAGTGAGTATGGCTTCCTCATCAGGAGCTGTTTGGGATCCTTGGTCGCATACGAGTATTTCACGAGGTGTAGGGGAAGGTTGACTGACGACAACCCACCCCTGATTACACCGAGCATTTCGGGAGTAGGTGAAAACCTGAATCATTTTCCGGGACGCATTTATAATCTCAGTTATTCTTTTTTACGCAGCACTCTATTGGATCTATTCATACTTCTATATTTTCTCTGGTGTGACGACCAATGTACAACTTTTAAATGAAATATAAGCATATCTCAGCTTGTAAAAGTTATACAAATACAAATACAAATCGAATTTATAAAATCAGCCACTCAAAATATATGGTCCAAAAACAAGCCATTCGGTAGAGAACTAATATCACTTCACATCAGGACAGCGGTTTTCCCTATTGTAAATCATCCGGTTTCGGAAATCGAGTCTTGAGCTCCGGTTAAAAAGAGTGATGTCACGCAATTTGGTTTATTAGTGGCTGCTTCATTGTCAACCAGGACCGTCGTCCGCTTCAGCTTGATGTATTTGCTACATGTATTAGACTAGATCAATTATATCGATCGTTCAACTGCTCAGTAGTGCAGTGAATTGCTCAGCTCATTTCATTCTCACTTCGTACTGAATGACAATATATCCATTAAAATAATCGAACAATGATGAAACAAATTTTTCATTTGACTTGTTTGGGTGAGAAGGAATTGAGTGCAGGAGTGTTCACCGAAACAGATCGATTGTATCAATCAACTGCACGGCTTTCGGGTTATGCCGTCCTATGATGATAACGCGATGAATGTAAATGAGCGGTACAATCACCACTGATTGTTTTGTTGGTATTCTTCAAAGAAAGGGTAACGTATGAAATATCTCACCCATTCATTCTTCTCTTTTCATGACTTGGTGAACAAATATTACAAATTGAGATGCTTACAAACTACAAATAAAAATAAAAGAAGAATAGCAAAAGTGATACGATGGAACTGCAAACTCGTATGTGATGTAGAGGTATGGTCTTTTTTGCGCCCACACGAAAACAAAAAAAACAGATGGATCTTCGATCCAGTACAGAATGAGTTATCGCGAGTGAGGTGAGGTAGAAAGTTTGGATCTGGACTGATCATCATTCAAATCATCCAATCAAACGCATCCTCGTGACGCATAATAGATTATCGATTTTTTTAGCTTCCACTTCACGAGAAACGCATGACTGCCACACAGCATTCCTTGAACAGAGAAATAGTAGTGTGAACATGTCAACTCACTGAAATGTGGATTTCTTTGTAACCGGAATAACTCGGGACTTCGGTGGTTGCATGCTAAACACATTACACAAGAGTGAAGAGTTGTGGGGTAAATTTGTGTTACCCCATTACTAGATGCGAATTGATTTTCCCCCCATTCGCGTTGTTGAGGATTTGATACGATACAGAGAACAAACGAACAAAGAATTACAAAGAGAAACAAGCACTTATCAGCTGTTTCCATTATCTGACTTAGAGGAGGGGGGGGCATTGCACGAGCATTGCGAATCCATTAACCAACTTGAGGATCAAACAAGTTACCTTTTTGTATCCAGAAATTTGACGTTTAATCATAATAAATCTAATGCAAGCAGCAGACAGTTTCACAGGCATCATTTTGGAAGCTAGTGCTGAGATGAGTACACGGGGTGACATCCACCACCGGATTGTTCGCATAAGTTCCAGCCTATCACGCATGGACAGAGTAATACACGTTTTGATTGGGTGCACGGTGATCAAATACGCTAGCGTTCTAACTGTGTCGTTCCGGTCTTCGATATCCACTATCGATGAGGTCCAACCAGGTCGAAACAGCTCGCCACCTTTTAATTGCACACTTCAATTGCTCTATACACATACCGAATAGTGATGGGGTTTCCCCCTAGTTACCTTGTTCGGATGCACCGTGCTTAAGTCCACGCTACGATCGTTTCTCTCGACATGTATCAAATGAGGGCATTGGTCCGAAGAATATCACCGCATGTTGAGGGTCTGTGGTGTTAAATGCAGTTGTGTTTTTATGAAATTCATAAACAGCCCACATATGCTGCTGTAAATTTAATTAATCAGGCTTTGGGGGATTGTTACTGGATCATTGAATACAAAGTAAATGATGAAGTTATGGATTTCGCAGTCAACGTCTTCGACTTGCTAAAATTTTACCCTCAGAGCTGCCATATCGTGTGTTTGTCAGCCGCGGTCTATGAAGACCTTCGGTCCTTCCTGCACTGCGTCTGTTTTCTCCTAGAATTCACGTTTTCAAATCTTTCCAATGTAATAAGTATTCGTTACTTAGAGACCTAAAAAGGCTTTAACGTTTTTTTTCGTACAGAGTCCTCGTCCAGTCAAATCATGCTCGTCACGAAAAAATACGGAGTGGAACTTTCTTCGCAGATGTTTTCGCATTCCTGGAGGTATGGTTAGGAGTAATGCAAACAGCTCGCTTTTTGTCAGTGGGGCATTCACCGACAAGTCGAATCGTGCTTTGTCTCCGTCTCAGGGGTTCGAGAACTCCCGCGAAATTTTCATTTGGTGATCGGGAGAGTAGTAGTAAATCATTGTTGTTGTCGTTGTTGTTGTTGTTGTTATTGTTGTTACTGCAGTCTTTAGGCACTTACAGTTGCTTACGTGTTCACACAAAAATAACGTTGGAAAATCTCGATTGGTGAGGAGAATCGGAAATCGAATTGCGTGGAGTAATTCACAGACGGATAACAATAAAAGTTTCTCATTTACAGGCTGACAGGAGCCAACTGGATGGATGGATGGAGGGGGGGGGATAGAGGTCAACTCTGCAATTATGTGAACCATTCATGATTACCGAGAACTGCTAGCTATTCATGGGCAGTAGCCATTAGCTGGAGCTTGTTTTACCTTTCCTCTGGCGGCCTGCATGATTAAATAAGACATCGACATAGGTCCGTTACTCTTCTCCCCTTTGCGCTCCCAGTTTATATCGGCTGAATTTAGATCCGTCGCTTCTGCCCAAATTTGATCACATCCTCCAGTTATCCTGTGGTACTCCGATGGACCTACTTCGTAAAACGTTGCGCTGGAGAAACGTTTCTCCCTCTTTTCAGATTTACGAGTCTCGATAATATCATGTTAAGGTATAGGTTGTTTCATCCTTTGTTCATCAATGTAAGATTCACATCAACTGATTCTGTGCCTCCATCGTTCCCCCTGAATTGACTACAGGAATACAGAAATACTGCCTTGTGGTTCAGCTATGATAACCGTAAGGTATTCTGATCTCCTAATACTCAGTAAGTTATCGAATGCTTTCACAATTTCTGTTTGGTACTGACTTCGGTAATCACTATTTTAAGGACAATGGCGGTTGTGTTCCCATTGTGAAGCTTGATCGAGAAATGGGACAATGGCAATGCGATTGTTCCGAGCCAGTTTGCATATACTACTTGTGAATATCATACGTTAACCATAATTCACCCGGTTTACTTGGTGTGGTGGAAGTGTTGAAGTAGAACTGTATGACTTCAGCAATAAAGATTATCGAATTCAGAGCCCATACTCAGAAAAGTGCATTTTGGAAACATTTCAATTTTTAAACTTGTATTTTGTTGTAAAATTCCGTAACCGTTATGAGATCTATAGCATATTTCGACAGTCCTTGTTAAGTTATTTCTATTGCAGTTTATTTGATAGAGATATTTCATTATGTTCTGGACATACAACCAAAATGGTAATTTGGATTATTCAGTACTTAAAGGTGTTTGTTCTGTGACGGTGTCACAAACTGGAAGTGAATCTGGTCAACACTGATGCGTATATCGATCGCGCATGATTGACTGAATTTAAATCCTTCGCTTCTACTCAAATTTGATCACATCCTCGAGTCATTCTGTAGTACTCTGATGCACCTGCATCATAAAACGTTGCGCTGGAAAAACTACTCTCCCTTTGCAGATTTGCCAGTCGGATAATATCATAGATAGATAAACAGATAGATAGATAGAAAGCTGTATCTACGTCGTCCTCACGCTTAAAGTTAAAACTTTTGGTTACACGTGCCTCTTCACATTGCAATTCTACTTCGACGTATCGCGTGCGTCTACTTGTTGGCAAAGAGAAGGTTTTCACCGAATTACGTGAGTGTTTGCTTCGTTGACAAAGTGGATATCTAGTAATTTCATTTTCTTTTCGATTGATTTTGTAAAATGCTAAAAGTGCACATTTCCGCGTACATGATTGATTTGACTGCAAGGGAAGTTTCTTCCCATTAATCTACCTCTTGTGATTGTATCAACGGCAAGAGGACATATATTCACCATTGTAGTGCACCGTACGGGTTGTTCTTTCCTACGCCAAGGGGTATTCTCTCGCCCGCTGTCCGATGTGGGACAGATTAGATACAATTATTGCGAACAGCGTATTACAGAGAATTATGGTGGCTATTTTCATAAAATGATTCTCTCTGATATGCGTTCAACTTTGTTCTGGAATGGCCATTTAGATTGTAGACACTTGATCTCCTTGTTATTTGACACTATCGTTGTCAACGTCTGTGAACTGTTTCCATGGTCACGACAAGTGCATTTTCGTGTTCTTCTCCCGTTCAACAATAGCAGTCGAAGAATAGTAAACAGATAATCGTGAGAATAAAAACGCGACCAGTGTAGCAAGTCATCCCACGGAGTCTATCACAGTAGACATCTGGGCGAAGTATGTTTGATAAAACAAGTGGCATTTCTTATCTCGAAATCACCTCACCTCCCCCGGTTCATGGTGAGTGGATACAATTAAAGAATATTGGCGAGCATATGTTTGGCCGACGTTTGAATTTAAACAACCGTTTACACAAATATGATAATACTTCACGACCTTGGCGAACATTTAAGCTATTACTAATTTTTTTCTTCTGTGCAACAAGCAGACCTAGTTGGAGTGAGCACTTCGGCCATTAGGCGTTTAGGCGCTGTCACGGGGGGTGGCGATCATATTTTCACCATCTGACTTTCTTCGTTCACAACTAGCAATCATTTATAACTGATTAACTCTCACCGCTTGTCTGCTGAGACAACATTGTATTTTACATATGGATTAAACGATAGGCAGAATCATTTCAAATAGTACTCTTTCGTAGATTGGTTTCATTTAGACTATTATAGGCGGTTTACAATAGTGACACGGATTACTGACAGTGATCGTACGCGTTCTTTCTGATACGACCGGCAATATATCACTTTTGCGCATTGTAAATGAAATAGTCTGGATACAATTGAGACATTCTGTACCCTCCACCTACTCCTCCTTCTTTGGTTATCAAGGATTGCGATCAAACATTCCTGTAGGTTGATTTTCGCCCCAAGAACCGATGGAAAATTGTTAAGTCCTTCAAAATAAAACACTTATCCATGCTTGTTTGGGTTCTTATGGCTCACCTGCGTGGACCAAACATTCAGATGTTTTTCTACACTGAATAACAACCGATTCCGTTCGACCCGATGATAATGTTACTAAGTTATCACCCCGGAGGACAGGTGTTCGAATCCCACTTCCAATACCACTACCGCCCCAGACTTTCCTCATTCTGTATATCATGTGACAATCTTTTGATTAGCCACTTTCCCCTTGTATCATTCAGTGAGCTCAATTGAAGTAGTGAAGCGCGCAACTGCTTCACTCATCCGACGAGCGCATACTCAGTATCTGGATAAACTAATTCCAATACCTCACAAATGATATTTTATCGTATGTCAAACACCAGTTTGTTAGGAAACTTGTTATAGACGAGAGGCCTTATCACAAAGCATTACGTTCTTGTCGTAACAATAAATCCTGATCATGAATAACGTGCTCCACGAACTTTGGTCTAAATAAACCCATTTCTGAAAGGATCGGAACTTCAAATGTGTGATTTAGTTTGCTTTCTGATCCAGACGAAAATGATGGTTTCTTTTAAGACTGCCCAGACCGAGACTATTATCATGCAAAAGGTGCAAACCGTCCAGATCAGGTTTCCTCAGAAAACACCGAGCAGGATGGCAAGTGGCCTTACGTAACACAAAACCTCAGAAAATGTCTGTCCCTGCCATTTGTTCACCAAACTTACGATCACTATTTGGCAAAATGACTTCACGAAACTGATAAGTACAAAAAACCATGCATTGGGGGGATAGTTATGCTGCAGGAAACGTTGTTGCATCTGGACATCAGCGACTTTGGTTGAGTTGGATTTCTTTGATTTGCATCGGTTGGATAGAAACTGTCTACTACGAAATCGAGGCGGTGGTCTAATAACCTACACCAAATCGTCTTGGCGTAAGTCTACAAAGATTATCTTCACTTACAACATAGGACATATTTCATGTTTTTCGGTTGAACGTAAACCCCATTTCCTTGGTAAATATCGTTCTATTGTGGTATCAAACACTTGCATAGCACCTTCCAGTACAACTTCTGATGTACAGACGTTTGCTGTTGTATTTATATCCGAACTTTCTTATTTCACGGAACGCTTTCTTTTTATTGTTAGTGGCGATTTCCACCGTGCAGGTATTCATTTATTGACATGTCTCTCTCTCTCCACAATATTGTAAATTTCTCCACAACAGGAAACGCGCAGCTGGATCTTATGTTTTCGGACGATTCTGACCTGTTTGCTGTGCGAAGAGGAGCCCCTCTGGCAAACTCCGATCATTGTATCATCAATGTTTTACCAACAGTCTATTCAAAGAAACATCATAGCACACTGACACGTACATCCGGAAGATTTTTCATAGGCTGAGTGACCCGGTCCACTGGGAGAAATGTCTGTGGTACAACTTTTGATCAGTTCTTTTATCCAAGTGTCTCGATCAAGTGTGAACACCTCACGAGCTATTTGAACTTCTGCTTTGACATCTGTTGCCCCGTAGCTCCTATATACATCACTCCCGCCAGATTTTCTTCTCCCACTTTGAAGACCCTCAGAAGAACCAAGGAATGAGCATAAAAAAATCGTGATCGACCTTTAGTTAAACAAACGTCGGTGATGATCAAGAAAGAGATCCAAAATCTTGACAAACTCTACATGGAAACCCTTCTTGGTAATTGGTAATTGCAAGCAAATCTGGAGCGCTATGAAAAAACTTTGTGGAACAAAATTCAGACTACGCGGGCCCCAACCCACAGCAGATGGACTCAATGGCATGTTTTCCACGTCAACTGGAACTGAATTATCGGGTCCTTATTTCCAATCAGTTGATCATCGTGAAATTTCACATGTTAATTTAAATCAGCTGCGTGCACAGCTGAAGCGCCTAAAAATGTCAAAAGCTTCCGGTCTTGACGGAATATGTCCAGTCGTCCTCAGGGAAGGTGCGCATTATCTGGCGGAGCCACTTGCCGGTATTTTTAACCGCTGCTTCGAGGAACAAAAAATTGTCGACTGCTGGAGACCTGTTCGCATTACACCAGTCCTCAAAAAAGAAGCTGGCAAACTACAACCGATCGCCTGCACCTCTATTTTATTAAACATTTTCGAAAAGTTTGTGCTCAGTAACATTACTCCTAATACTGGGCAGCTAGATGAAAACCAATTCGCTTATCGCAAACAACGTTCTACCTCAGATGCTCTCGCTCATTTGGTAAACTCAGTTTTGTGATCCCTAGACATGCACGGCAGAGCATTTCGTGTGTGTTTCCTCGACTATAGTAATGCTTTTAACTGTGTTGACAAGATCAGGCTTTTGACTCTACTCCAAGGTGCTGGATTGTCTCGAACTACCCTCTTTCTACTCCAACATTATTTTCCTGGTAGAACACAATTCACAGTTTCTTGGAAAACCCTCTGACTCCCTACCAATCAACTCAGGGGTGCTCCAGGGAGCGATTCTCGTTCTATATTCGTGACCTTCCCACTAACCCAAATGATCTTCTCATTAAGTGTGCTGATGATGTCACAATAGGCTCCAAATTCCAAGGTGATTTTTGTTTCTCCTAGCTTCAAACCAGTTTATCTGCCTTAAATTTGTGGTCTTCGTCTTCCAAATTATCTCTCAGTGCCTCTAAATGTAGGGATGTCACCTTCTCACTAACCAAAAGAGAACAAATACATTCTTTTGAAAGAAATTGTTCTGTACTCTATGTTGACAACCAGCCTGTTCCTCACAGTACATTCTCTGCAATACCCCGTTGTCCTTATCTGCCGAGATCTCACCTGGACCTCACACTTAACTTCTACTTTTGTAAAGATTTGATGTTTGTGTTTCTTTATTACCCGCTTTCTTTCTTTTAAGTTCCACTGTTTTGCTCATCCGATTTGTATATTCTTGTGTTGTTACTCTACTGCTCTATTGCTCCCCAGTTTCATTTGCCAGTCTTAGAGCTAAAGATTACACAATTCTACGCCGGTCTATTAAACTTATTTCTCTCACAAGCGGTATTCCTCATTTTCACTTGCTTACCTTTATCGCCGATAAACATTTTACCTCTTGCGATACCTTCTGTAACAATATTCTATCAGACATCACCCCCTCATTACACACAAATTAAACAATGAACATCCACTTCTGTAAAAAGATGTCGTTTTAAACTGGTGTATGCTCGTACCACTGCCTGTCGTTTGTCCGTCATACCCTATATTTCGAGATTTCTGGCATCCGTTAGAGAAGGCATTTTGAAATTCCTAAGGAATCGATATTCATTTTCAAACTTTTTACTCCACACTTCTTTGAATTTAAGATGACGTGTTTTTACTTTTTTGTGACTGTATGCAACGATAAATGTTCCTGGAGCGCAAGAAGCTGAGAATTCATCCATTAGGATGAATAAATCGATTTTTGACTTGAGTTGGTTTGTTTAAGCGGGTCTTCGGCCGGTTTGAGTCAGCGCTTTCCCCCATCTACTGTCCGCATACATTTAACCACTCACAGAAAACGCCATCTAGGCATGGAATCCATGGCTACAAAGTGATTGCAAAATGCTGAAGCGTCCACACAAGATGGACACCAAAATGATTAGGAGGTTGAATCGCTGTTCATACGCAGAGAGATTGAAATCCATGGGTTATATTCCAATCACTACCGGCGCATCATGATAACGCTATACCAAATAATGCAAAACCTATAGCATCCATGTCGCCCGCTGGTGAAATTATCACCCAACGTTCATCCTAGAGGACATCCGTTCAACCTAGTGTTCTCGAAGTGCCGATTGGAATTCTGGCGTCAGTCATTCGCAGTCAGGAGAAATTTAAATGAGTCTACGCCTGTAGATGGTGAATGTTTGGATTAACCCGGACGCCAGGCACTGTGTGTTGATGACTTTCACAAACATGTACCACAAACATCTCCATCGAATTTAAGTCTACGCTTCTGTTTCAGTAATCTTTTTCTTTTCCTGCTACCTTTACTTCCTTTTATTGAATATACAGAGACACAATTTTCAGGAGGTGGAAGGAAGCGGCCAATCAAAGGGCTGTCATTCAACGCAATATGAGGAAGTTTCAGTTTCAGTTTGAACAACCATTAATCATGCACACTTTCGTGCGCCGGTTTTGTTTGCTGACTTTTGGCTCCCCATTCGGGTGAATAATAGGAGAAGACAGGAAAGTTGAAGGTAGAGTCGAACATAAAGTGGAGAAGTTCAGTGGTCTAAGGTTGCCAAGAGATTGAGAAGATGCACAAACGCCACTGTTTACGACACCCAGCCATATCACTCAGTGTCTCTAACTAACAAGTTCGATCATCCCGGGGTCCGCAGCCAGAGAGCCTCACGGGACCTATGTGACCCAGACTCCTGGTCAGGGTATTCATACCCTCATGCCAGGTCTTGGTTTGACCACCCTTGACTTTCTTCCACCCAACTCTTGCCTCGGCGAATACCGCTAGCCGTGACAACCTATCTACTGACATGCGTAACATATGCCCCAACCAACGTAATCTATGGAGATCGACCAATTGCTCCAATGGGCGACCGCGAATACCCAAAACTCTGAGCCTAACCTCAGCATTGTTCGTCCGGCTACCCCACCAGATTTGTGCAATACCGCGTAGACAGCGGTGTTCAAACAACAACAGTCTATCTTTGTCTTGTTCTCTTGATGGCCAAGTTTCTGCTCCATATAACAGAACTGGCCGAACGACTGCTGCATAAACTCGACCCTTCACAGACAGCCGGATGTCGCGACGGTGCCACAGATGTCTCAAGTTAGCAAATGCCAACCGAGCCTTCTGTATGCGAGTTGACACTTGATCTGTGATGCGTTCACCAGGGTGAGATATAGCTGCCCAAATAACAAAACTTATCCACCTGTTCTATAACTTCTCCAGTTAGAATGAGGTTCGGTGCTAGACCAACCCAGTCTTGTAGCAACAACTTGCACATTGAAGGTGTAAAACGCATACTGAATATGGCTACACTGGCATTCAGGCTGTCCAAAAAAATGGCAACTTAACTGCATCTTCACCTAGTAGCATAATGCCGTCTGCATATTCTAGATCCGACAGTCTGCCACCTGAGAGTAAATCGATGCCATTGTCCTCGCACGAGAATAGGGCTGTTTCCATAATCAAATATATAACAAGGCGATCGTAATATTGAAATAATCTTCTCGAGCACACCCTTCAGGGAAGGACAGCGCCAGAGTTTAGAGCGGTCGACTGAATCAAAAGCCACCTTCAAATCGAAAAAAACAGAGATAGTGGATCCACGAAAGAAATGTCAATGTTCCAGAATTTGGCGGAGAGTGAAGCTGTGATCAATACAGCCTCGACCGGGTCTAAAACCAGCCTGCTTCTCATGTGTGCACCGTTCAAGTACGGCGGACAATCGTCGGTGAGAGGTTTCGATGCAACGTTGATTAAACTAATTCGTCTGTGGTTTTCACAGGAAGATCTGTCACCTTTCTTGTAAATCGGTATGATCACCGGTTCACACCATTCACTTGGAACCTCTTTCCTCTCCCACACTGAACCCCGGAGTTTTGTTAACACCGACACCAAGGCTGAATCTCCATCCTTAAAAACGGATGGGGACAATCCGTCGGGGCCGGAAACCTTATACCTTTTGAGACAACTTATTTATCGGGTAACCTCCAATTCAAACGGAGGACTAGCATCAATTGGCAGCATTTTTCCAGTCAAGATGGAGGTTGAAAAATCAGATGTCAATGGGGGTCAGTTGAACAGAACCTTGAAGTGTTGAGCCCATCGATGAAGAAGGCGTTGCTTATCGTTAATCGGTGCGCCGTTGGATTCCTTAATTATCTCACTCCCGGCTACTTTACTGGGGCTTGTATTCCTAATTAGACGGAAAAGATTGTGACTGCCGATAGCCGCGACTTTCTGCATCTCTTTACACTTTCCTGTCAACCACTTCTGGCGGTAATTCCTCAGTCTCAATGTACTTGAGTTTGAGGAATTTATGCGCTCTGTCATATGTGGCATCGGGAGGGAGGGTTCAGCGGGCGTCCAGCAGGGCAGCCAAGGTCGACGAGATCCATCGTTTGTGTTATTAGCCTGCACCAGCTTCCGACGTTTTTTTTAATGATATTTGCATAGTTTCCTTGAATTGCTTCCAGTGTTCATTGAGCCCTTCGACTGGTGTTTGAAGTACCAGGCGATCGGAGAGCTCCGATTCGAAGGCCGATTTGCAGCCATCGCGGACGCTGTATCCCGGGAATTCGTCGTTGGCTTTTTTGCGGTTCTTTGTCAGGCGTAGGTAGAATGTGGTTCGTAAAAAGCATCGACGCTTCATTCTGTAGCTGTTGACCCGTGCTAAACCGTTGAGACGTACAGCGCACAGTCCGCTACTGACTGGAATCCAGTCAAGAAGCGAATGCTCCGCCTTGGCACTCAGTGCATTCCCAACAACAGCAACACCGTGAGCTTCGGATGCCGAATCGCCTGACACGCGAAGGGTGAGGCGTGAGGTTGAGGTTGGATCAGCAGAAGACAGGGAGATAATTGAAGTAGGGTCTTGTATGCGTGTTTCAGAGACACAACTGTAACGATTGTAGTAGTAGTAGCAGTAACACGCACGGAATTCGGAACATCAACCACGCAATATGAATAACAGGACCCAAATCGATAGTCAGTTATCACGGACTGGATCGCAGAAGCACTGGACCGCAATGGCACGGATTTGCAATGTCCCACGAGAACGAGACTCGAGGAAAAGGCCAGAGGACAGGCAGTAACTAGTTCGTTTATTGGAAGAAATGAAGGTGATTAAATAATATGTACAAAGGGAGATTACTGGCTATCTGGGCTTCCACCAATTGGATTGGAGTACTGCTTGCATGATCTTGCTTCTGTCTGCACTGTCTTGGATTGGCTGGCACCATCCACCAATGACGTGTATTCAGAAGCCATGCATGTGCCATTGACGTCAGCATTCAAACTTGATTGATCGTGAATGTCCTGAAGCTGTAACGCGCCGCTGCAGGGTAGGCGCCATCGTGTAGGCCTGGATCTGCAGAAAAGCACATAAAAATTAAAAGTTTCAAGGGTTCTAGCTAAGGCAACTTGCTGATCAATCTAATAGAGTGTGCGGTCATTGAACGCGGCTAAGGGAAAAGGGGATTTTGGCTTTAAAAATCCTATTGGTTCTGATTGTCTGGCCTTGTTTGTAAAGCGCTGATTATTATTTGTTTGAATTGATTGATAAACAAGAGGCATCTGGGATTATTTGGGATTGAGAAGAACTAGACAGATGAAAAAGATGGTTTTCCAAGTGGGTGCCTAAGACTTTAGGGCACGACTTACTTGGCCGCAGCCCACACCAAAGAAGGGGTTTATCTTGAGAACCGTAACGAGGGCCTTCGATTCGAAAACCTAACCCACAAGGCAGTGGGGCGTAAATCCAACGCGGGAGTGTGAACGACGTCCCCTCCTTCGAGAGGGAGCCCCAGATATCCGGCTCCTACGTTCATCTAGTGGGGTTTCAGCGATCATTAAACTGCCCCTCACCGTGTTTCTTTACTGGAGTAACCTCTTCAGGAGCGGATGTGGATAGAAAAGGAAGCCAGGAGGTGCCAAAGCAGCTGTCTTTGTGACTACTACTACTACTACTACTACTACTACTACTACTACTACTACTACATGGTGTCGATGGGTTGGTTGATAGCAACGAAACCAGGGTATAATCAATTTCCACGCATTGCTTTTTACGAATAGAGAGCTTTGATATGAATTTGTTGGGAGGAAAAGGCGGAGCTACTGTGGGATAGTGAGTAGTATGTGAATTTCCTTTAGCACATTCCAATTCGTCTGGTTTCTCAAGTCAACAAAGTTCAAAGTTTTATTATGTAGGCAATTTATGAAAGCCAACTCTTATCTTGTCCCATAGGATTTTTACTAAATTTTTCAGACAACTTTACAAATGAGCAATATTATTAATAATAATAATAATATTGATAATAAAAATAATATGGTAATATGCACTTAACTCACAATTGTTTGTGAGTAGTGCTGTGGGATAATTGATACTGATGAATTGATTAGGACTGACCATTCTTCAGATAGTCAACTGTCTCCCTTCGTTCGTGCACCGGTCGTGATGTAACTCCACCAGATGCATTTTCACTCATTGCACACAAAACATTTCTTGCATTTCTATAGGATGTAAACCACGTTTTCTCCTGCGTCACCATTCGATCATCTTTTCAAATCTATACATCATTCCTGACTGTACTCCTAGTGAGTTGCTTACCTTCATGGATGTATTCTATCCAATCAGGTTAGAGAAATCTGTCACATCTGTATTTATCGTTACTGGTGATTTCAACAAATCGGATGTGAGTTTTTACAAACTTATGTCCCTTCAGAATATTGTTACTTTTTCCACTCGAAATGATGCCTCCGTGGACCACCTTTTCGTTAACGAACCATCTTTTTTCATTGACTTCAAATGTGCACCAATAGGTAATTCCGATCACTGTGTGACTAAAGCTTTACATACAATATATGGTAAATGCAAGCAACAAATCCTGATGAAGAACGATGCACATAAGATACGTTTATGACAAAATCATCTGACCAATTGGATGGAAGTAAAATCCATGGTTGCCGGTACGGACTTACAACAACTCTTCGATCCGGATATTTCACTCTTCTGTGAAAACCTTACCCAATGAACTCAACTATTGTTATGATGTATGCTGATCTCAAGAAAGGATTCACCTAAAGCCCAACCGCTTCATCCCTATTAGACTGAAATGTTTACGTAGGCTGAAAAAGATAAGGAGATAAGGAGATAAACTGACGGTCAAATCTGTCAACTTGCACATCAGCAGCGAGATAGTCCATCTAAATCAATTGTATCCTGACACCGTACTAGGAGACAGATCTTGCCGTCAGCTTTGGAACGAACTGAAGTTGCTCTGTGGTAGTTCAACTTTACCTACAACAGTCTCACGTGATATCAACGAGCTCAACAAATCATTTGCTTCAGTGAAAAACGTTGTGCAAGCTTTGCTGAGTTCAAACACAACGTCTTTTGATTTCCACCCTCCTGTGTCTGTCACAATAGAGCAAGTTTTAGGGGATTTAAATGCTGTCAATGGAAACAAATCCGCTGGTCCCGATGGGTTATCCCCAGTAGTTCTCAAAACATGTGCAAACCACCTCGCACAAACCGTTTCATTTATCTTTAACACGTGTCTGTCAGGAGGAAGACTAGTTAACACATGGCGTGATGTGCGCATCACTTCAGCACCTAAAAAACAAAAGGGTAAGTTTCGGCCTCTCTTCATCTTCAGTATTACTTAAGACTTTTGAGCGTATTGTTATTAAGTATCTATCCTCTAATCTTGATTTTCGTGATTCTAATCAGTTTGCTTGTTGTAAGCATCGCTCTACTTTAGATATGGTTGCTTGTTTTATGTATTTTGTTCTTTCCACTATAGATCAAAAACACAAAAGTTTTCACGTTTGTTTCCTGAACTGCGCAAACGCGTTTAACTCTGTCGACAGAAACATCCTATTGACATTCTGACTGCGACATAATCTGCCGCCATATCTTTTGAATTGGATGCACGACTATTTTACCGATCGACGCCAATTCACTTGTATCAATGGTATTAGGTCTTCTACTGTTACTGTAAACCAGGGTGTGATGCTGGGTGCAATTTTATCCCCTTTTCTGTTTTCTTTTTATATCCAAACTTGTCAGTCACCCCAAATGTTTTCACCTTTAAATATGCTGATGACATAGTAGTTTGTGGTGCATTTCACAACCACTCTTCAACTAACCCCTTCAATCAGCCAATAGCTCCATTTCTGAATGGTCCGATGGAGTTAACCTTTCTTTAAACCCCAATCAATGCACTGAAGTTTTGTTTTCCATTGACCGCAGGCCATCAACTCTTTCTGGATCATCAGTTCCCAACATCTTAATCAATAACTTAAAAGTTGAAAGGTCACAACACTTCAAATATCTTGGGTGTTTCGTGTCTGCTGACCTGAAATGGTCCTATCACGTGGAATAAACATTTTTTAAAGTCAGAAAGTTGACCTTTTATATTTCACGCCTTCGGCGTCTGAGGGTGTCATTGTACATCATCTCCGAATTTATTTTCTCGTGCGTTTTATGCCATTGGACTTGCTGCTCTCTCGTAATCTTTCCCGGTCTACTGTCTAAGGATTTCATANTAATTAGACGCTCTCTGAAAAGCATCTCTAGATATGGTTGATTCCATTGTCAACCAACACCTTAAGGCCTGTGAATATCTGTGTGACTCTGTCTTGTCCAATGCATAACATCCTTTACACTCAGCCCTATCTCGGTCCATTTCAACTTCTGTTACCCGCAATAAATTTAAACCTTCGTATACTCGTACCACTGCTTTTCACAACTCCGTTGTAGTTTACCTTTTCATGTTTGTCAGTTTCCAGGGAACGAACTGACACAGTCTAATGTAAATTTTCACGCTGAAGTTTTTTAATTTCTTACCCGTTCTGAGTGTCCTCTTCGTTGGCATCTAAGTAACTATTTTTCATATATTTAAACTCATTTTTAATAACGCGTGCATGCCAAAGCAAAAGTGATAACATCCGTTTCACTGAAAACTTTGTCCACATTGGATGAATAAAGTGCACTCTTGAATTGACTTGCTATCGAACCATGTTGAACTGACTGACTATCTCTGAATTCGGTTCAGGCATGGTATAAGTTGGTTAGCACAGTGGTAAAGCACTCGCCTTCCATGCGATGGGTCCGGAGTTCAAATCCCGGACAATGGGAGGGTGGATATGCACTGCTGATGAGCTCTAATAAGAGCAGAACTCGAGTAGTCTAATGCTTCCGAGTGTATGGTTGACTGGATGAACTGAGGAATGTGCGTGAAGGTGAAGTCTGAAGGATGGTCAGTCCTAATCAATTAATCAATGGTAATATTCATGATAATTCACACAGACGTTTGAATGTTAAGTGTTCCGATGCTTTATCAAGCTGCGATTTGCTTTATTCCATTTTAGGATCATACAGACAACATGTGACACCTAGATCGCCCACTCTGACTGCAAACGGGTGATACCGGCAATCTAGGGGGCTCCTCTTCGTCTTCAGTTCCAATGGATGTTCCCTGACATGAATAATTTGTTGCGAAATCAACACACAATGGCAAGAGTTGTTGAATTGATACAGTATGTCCCATGTCAATAATTGGTCCACCCGGGTAGTAGATGACGGTTCCTGAGACGAGTATATTTGCAGTGTTTCGGATTGTGTCTTGTTATACAGACCTCTTACCATTTTTGTTGCCAACTATTTTCGGAGGTGCCAGAGCATTTTTGTCGCGGTTTAACCATGGCGTCTTTACTTGAACGGTGTACTCCGAGTGTGGCTGAATGAAAGCTGATAAGTGCCTGAAGGCACGTTTAAGTAAGTAGTCCAGCTTGCTTCAGGGCCATGGATGGCACACCGCAACAGCATTCTACGTCCTCGTGTACTAAAACTCCAAAATCCCTTTTATCAGTGGCAGGCTCTTATATTCGGTTCCCGAGACTATGAGAGAAACGAGTCTTATGCCGCATAGAAAAAACTGTGCCTTGTGAAGAGTGTCGATGGCGATTGAGCATCGCTGGGCTAAATAGATCGTTTCTTTGAGTGTGAATAATCCGCGGGCCCGAGGACAATTGGAAGATCATCGTGGTAGATTGTTTCCTTGCGGAAACATTCAAACCGTGGCCGTATGTCCAGATTGATGAATCACAAGCATTTTGTCGTTCCTCGATCCGGTCGTGAATCAAAAAAACCTCTTACTCCTTGATTGTAGAGCTTTTGCGGTGGAACTTCTTTGTTTACTCGATTAGATTCTGCTCACCTGTAACCGCGAATTTTGCCATCTCATCTCGTGCAATAAGTAGATTTGTGTTACACAAACATTTGTGCCGAAATCCGTGTTGAACCGGAGACAAAATATTGTACTTCTGCAGATATTCCATCAGTATAATAAGTAGTACTGGAAAAAATTCGCATACTTCTTATTATTAAATATTCTGTAAAGACGCTAAAGTCACGTTGGTTGGGGTTAGAAGCATCTAACCCACCTACAAAACATGGAATCCTAGCATCGATTGTTCAGTGGACTGGCTATGAAAGAGCTGTCTATCCAAAAGTCACCCGGTGTTACAAACAAGGTTATTGTGACGAAAGCTCCATAAATATATTTACGATACTATCCATTTTCACTTCCCTCCCGTTGCACACTCCAGCTGGATTTTTAGCCATGCTTGATCTCGCTCATTGGTTTCATCGGGGATAATTGTCTGATAATTCTCCTGCTCGACATAATCAATGAACACTGATAGATGATCACGGTGATGGCGGTGAAGATAGTCGGCTAATTTCCCGACAAATTGTTTGTCGGAAGATGTCCAAATGAATGTCTTTCCCTTTATATATATTATTATACGTAGTATAGGGATGACTGGACAAAATTTCACTGGAAGCACATCGACGGTTTTACGGTTCTTGCCGCTCATCAGGCATGCGTATCCGGTCATCGCTATAGCGCGCATTTCATACTTGCACTGATTCGAAGTTCCCTTCACGGTGATTATTAAGTGTAACTGAGTTAAGTCGGCAAGCTTCAATTGCAGCTCTAAAAATCTTTGTAAAACAAGACGGGTATCGGAAACACTGTTTACGGAATTCAACTTATGCAAAAATAAACAACCATAGGAAGTTGAAGGGAAAATCCTTTGATATCTAACAGACTACCTCTTTAAGAGGTTTGTGAGAGACCATACAGTACTGGTCGAGTGTGATGCAACAAAATATCTTCCTTCTGATCAATTGCGTTTCATTATATTTATCACATATTAATGTTTTAGATATGAAAAATAATTTATCTCTTGTCTACTTCAATCTACGTACTTTCTAGGCCACATAATTGTTAGTGAAACGTGCCTGACCTTGTTTGCCAGGATTAAATAATCTCAACATGAAAATCGCAAACGTTATCAAGTATGAAGACGCAGTATATTATAATAGGAGCGAATCAAGAATGATTCCAAATTAATTCCATAAACCCTTGCCATCTCGGTTATTTGTTTGAGGCATTATTTTATCCATTATAAAATCCATCGTAGAAACTCTATTGAATAAACAAATGAAATTCTTTCACAACCCGAACAGAATGCAGAAAACAAGATTTCATAATCACAAAAATTTATGTTTGTTAGCTAGCTCACTGAATACGACAAATTCCATTTGTATCAGAGTCAACCTTGAAATCCAGGTCATTTTTGTGCACAGGTTTGAATGTTCGCATTGTTATCACCACAATGAATCAAGTAGCGTTCAAAACCAAAGGTTCTCGCTATCTCGGTGAAGAGCAAAGAAATAAAATTGCACGAGTAAACAAGCTGGGATTTTTTATATCACATCTTGCCTAATACTTTACCGTTAACAAAAGCACAAGTTACAGGATAATCCATGGAAAAATAACTTCTACAACACCCTGTGAAGGTCGTAAACCGAGTACACCCAAAGAGGAGGACGATCTGGTTCGTAATACTCTGAAAAACCTTGTCATCTATCCAACAAGAAGATCTTCCCTACCATTCATACTCCTTTCTGCAAAGAAGAATGAAAACATTTGAAATGCCTCAGGTTTCAGCTGACGTCAAGCCAGCATTGAACATGCAGGAAGGGTCGGCATCGAATTCACCAACTTTGTTATGAAGTCGTTTTCTATTTTGTGCTTCATTACGTGTCACACTTTTGCCTCCAATTTCTAAGGTACAGGTAGCCCATTGACCTCTCTTTTCAAAACAAGAAAACAACTGTTGGATAAGATAATGCATCACAACAAATAACCGAGATGGCAAGGGTTTATGGAATTAATTTGGAATCATTCTTGATTCGCTCCTATTATAATATACTGCGTCTTCATACTTGATAACGTTTGCGATTTTCATGTTGAGATTATTTAATCCTGGCAAACAAGGTCAGGCACGTTTAACTAACAATTATGTGGCCTAGAAAGTACGTAGATTGAAGTAGACAAGAGATAAATTATTTTTCATATCTAAAACATTAATATGTGATAAATATAATGAAACGCAATTGATCAGAAGGAAGATATTTTGTTGCATCACAATCGGCCAGTACTGTGGTCAGCATTCTTTGTGAGCGAAGAGGTGCCTAAACAAACGCTTGAGGTCAAAACCCAAGCGAAACAACGTGTATCAAAGACAAATGCCCCGGGGACAGTGAATTTGTCCGGATGTGTGAATAAATATTGCAAACCAGCAGTTTGGTCAGATAGCCCGGTGCGATTGGTTGATGCGATTCACTGTCCTCTCTCTCTCTCTCCCTATGCGTCATTTATCATGTAGTGAAAGGTTCACAGAATGACACGATTTGACCGAATCGCTCTCGCTGCTGGTGTGTGTGTGTATGTGTGTACGGTTGACAGAGGAAACCTGATATTCCTCTGGAAGTTCTCTCGGTTTACATTTGAAATGGATTGGGGAATCAGCCGGCACCATGAGAACGTGTTGGCGTTTCACGGGTCTATTTTTCAATCCACGATTGGTTGGCACTATCAATGAGGACTTTCAGTGTTTGTAGCTGTTTTTGAAACGGGCACGGTTGAGATACGTACGCATAGTGGGACCAGGTTCGCTGAGACACAACAAAGTGCATCAGTGGATCACGCGCAAGATGTTCGAAATCCACTTGGTCATTTGAGCATCTCACGTGTTTTGGTCACAATTCTCTAAGTTTTTTCATTGGGTACCTAATACATGCGTCAATCAATCAATATTCATTTTCCCTATGCATGCATTCCCTTAAAGTTTGAGAGTCATGTAACGGTAAGTTTAGTCAGAGTCAAAGGTGCATTGCAATATTTCCATTCTGCCTTTCATGATGCATCAACCTAACCACCCGTGCAGTACTCTAATAACACCATCCAAAGATTGTCACCTCAGAGGACATCCGTTTAAACTATTGCTCCAGCTAGACTGCAGGCGTTCAGTCTTTCAGTCTCAGAGTTTGTGATACCTAAAACTCTCTTCCACCTCAAGTCGTTTGTACACCAACAATCGATTCTTTCAAGGCACAGGGCTCGTTGAATCACCGAAACACCAAACTAGTGTTCAGCACCGGTGAGTGAACGTCATATTTTGCTATTCAACTGTACTACCAGAGTGTATACATTCAATGGGATTTAATAAGCATCAGCTCTGTAATTTACCTATCATAAAAATTTGAATTTGAATTTGATATTAATGGAGATCAATCGAACACGTGGAACTCTGATTCTGCTCTCGGGAAATCTTCACAAACATGAGTTATACGGATTTACCGAGACACGCTCTCACCCAAGCCTCCGAGATGCACAAATAGTTCATCGAGGGTATAGCACCATCAATCGTTTGTAATTCTCGATTCCTGTTTTCCGTCTTTCCTGGTGTGTGAATATTTGGTCCATTTTATTCTTTGTTCACACTCCAGTGTTTTTCTTGAAGTACCCGTTTGCAAACTCGGATTCGATTACTATGTCAATGAAAGAGACGACCGAGTTGATTATATTTCACAATGTTTACGATTGAAAACAAAATGGAAATCAGGGCTCTTCTGGAGGTTGTTGTTGTTGCTGCTGCTGTTGCTGCTGCTGCTGTACAGTGCGACTGTTTCTAAGTTCCTCATCTGTGTCATCATGTCCTCATGTGTCATCTGTGTCTCTCTCATCCATGACTGCAAACAATTAATTACCCTCCGACCCTCTTTGTGATCTGATTACATAATTTTTGCAGTTTATGTAATTTTTACTCCCTCAATCTGACACGAGTGTCCACTGTACCTGAGAATACCGGAATATGACTGCCTCTGTTACTTGTGGATATAGCATATCCAACTGTCACCACCATTGATTTTTCCCCAGAAATCAGAGCATTGAATATGCAGTGTTTGAAAAAGTACTCATCTCTATGGTCAGATAATATTCATCCACAAACCCTTACCAACCTGGCGAGTAACTTAACTCAACCACCAAGTTAAATAGTTCAAAAAATGTTCAACACAACTTTGCTCCCACAAACACGGAAACAACTAATAATTTCTCCGATATACAAGGGTGGTTGTGTCGTAGTGAACCAGCCAACCACCGCCTCGTTACTCTCCCTCCTCCCCCCGGTATTATCCAAAGTCATGGAATCCATTGTTGCAGACAATGTGATGAGTCACTTAGAAAAATACAATGTGTTATCCCCTGCTCAACATAGGTTTCGTCTCAGGCGATTGAGTACTACTAACCTGTTACTGGCCCGAGAAGAGTGGATAAATGCAGCTGATCACAGTGATGCAGTGAACGTCGCGTACCTCGAATTCTCCAAATGTTCGACCGAGTAAGCTACACAACTATGGGATTCGGGGACTTGTACTGTGCTGGATAGAAGTATTTCTACAACATCATGGCAGTTCGCGTTTCTGGGTCTCGTTCTGATCCCGTCAGCGTATCACGAGGAGTTCCACAAGGATCCGTGCTTGGCCCTCATTTTTTCCTTGTTTTTCTAAGCGATTTAAAGGACATTCTAGGGCGTCAAACGTTAATGTTTGCAGACGATGCAAAAATATGGAAAACGGAGACTAAACCACAGGACTCGCTGGCACTTCAGAAAATTCTTATTACTGCCTATCAATGGTCGATCGTAAACGACATGGAATTCAATGCATTAAAATGTACGGTCATATCCCTTCGACACAAAACTCGGTTTCCCTATTTCTTGAGAAATCAACAACTTTCGTGTTCCTCAAATGAGAAGGATCTCGGTGTCATTGTCCAAGTTGTTCTTTAAACTGCTCCCGGGCGTCGTCCACGGCTGCAAGACATGTTGGTTTGCTAAAGTAAGTTCTTGGCAAATTTGAACCTACGCTGTTCCCACGGTTGTTGGCAACCTGCATTCGGCCCCACATAGAGTATGCAATTCAAGCGTGAAATCCATGACTGCAACGCGATCGGAATATTCTGGAACGTCCTCAAAGAACAGTCACCAAAATGGTCACGAGACTGCATTCCAAGACTGGAATCACTACAACTGTACTCCACACAGAATCGCCTCATTCAATAGGACTTGATCTTTGTGTATCAAATAATGCAGGACATAGATCACCCATGTCGTTCACTGTTCGCCTTGTCAACCAGCACTCACCTCAGAGGGGACTCATTCACATAAGTGATACAGAAATATCTATCAGAACGCCGGCGTCTCCTCAGAATGTGCACTATTTGGAATTCTCTACCACCAAACGTTGTTTCTGCGCCCACAATTGATTCATTCAAGCACAAACTGGATGAAGCTTTGACAAGTCCTAAATTTTGAAATCCGTAGCAGTGCACGAAACAAGGACAAATTGTGGTATTCGCCTATTTTCTATAAACCGTGAGTCGATTCATCTGTGCTAAACCCTATGAGACTAGAAGAGTAACCCCTTGTTTGAATAGTGCTCATAATAAAACTTTCGCTTTGACTTTCTGATTACATGCTCTTGTTGTCATCTGTAATCCAGCCGTGTGATGTGCGCAGTCGAAGTTCACTGAACATGCTAATGACTCGCGGCTGTGTATAAGGTCTGGGTTTTCTCTTGGCTGAGCTGGGCGACAAGCATCACACCCGATCCCGATCGATGAATGAATCCCATCGACCGTGTAACGGTCAGATCTGCACAGGAGGATAGGACATGAATTATAAGCTTCTTGACCATTGACAGAGAACATGCACAGGCGAATAAGTTATGAAGCGATGTGCCATCCGGGTGAGAAGGTGCGAGGGGGGGGGGGGCGCCGACAATATTGAAATGTAAAATTAGGGTAAACTGTTCCCGTCCAGTCTCATTCATAGCTAATCACTTTAGGAAATTGGTAAATGTACACGGGTTTTGCACCAGACCATCACTGTTGTACTAAAAAAATAATCCATACGAAACTGGCCCATTGTATGAAGAAAGTGGGTTACGAATTGTCCGGGTTTATCGCCGGTTCATGTCAAACATTTGTCAATCTCTAATTTGGGCTCCCTAATGTCTGCTGAAAATTTCACATGAATTGTTTGCATTTCGACTATGGTTGATGCATAAGGCGGTGGAAATCTTTGTGATAACCAACAAAGAGCACTGGACAGTTGTTTCGTCCTTTTTCGGAATCGTCAACAGTGTGTACTTTTTGTGTGCCTGTCAGGACTCGAATCCCAAGAATTCGGGTCGGGACTTCGAACCCTTACCCTAGAGCTGCATGGTCGCTGGTCGTCACCTTGTGTGAATGGCGCAATCAATTTCGAGTATGAAGCTTGGAATAGCCCATTCGATTTTTCAGAGGCACCAGACACTTTTGATGGTCTTCGGTGTGTTTCACTCCCTGGAAAATCGTTAATTCCCCACTATTTCTATGCATTTAATTGCGATGGTTGTAGCGAACGTCCATGTGATTCACAGAGAATACCAATGAAAAGAAAAGCCTTTCTGGGTTTATTCAGCAGTGCAGCTCATGTTGCATTGCCCCAGCTGCCTTCAGGTACTGAAAATGCACTTTTTCGTTCAATCTCATAGGTGTCAAGCATTTCCATCGTACGTAAATGGATGAACTTGTGCGGGAATTAACGATCTCCCAAGGAACGAAACCTACAGAGAAGACCATCAAGGGTGCATGGTGCCTCTGAACAATCGAATGGGCTAATCCAAACTTCGTACTCGAAACTGTTTTGTTTTTTGTTTGTTCAAGTGAGAAAATCACAAAATGTTACTTTTATTGCGTAACGAATGAAATTTGATCTGGACACAAGATCTGATTTTGACTTTGGCTGCTACGAATCTCTGCCTAACATAAGGATCAAATTGCAAAACGCGCCACTGTCATCAAGCTGTAATAACCGAGACAGTCCGAGATCGTATTGAGACACGACTGGACCAAATGGACTGCGATTACTTCAAGAACTCGTCTGTGCTCGGCTTAGGAGACCATGAGTTCGATCGACTGTACAGGAGTGAAATGACCGTAGTTACGTAATATGCATGGTACTTTCGGCCACATTTTGAGATTGTATAATGTATGTGTGTTTGTGTGTGTGTAGTTCAATAATCCGATCTGTTCACGTAATCGATTATAGGATTCCGCGTGACGTAGAAACCATGCTCCAAATGTGGGGGTTAGTTGAATTGAAATGTGCACAAAACATACGCATGGCTGAATCGATTAACTGAGGGTTGTGTGCGTGAAGGTGAAGTCCGAAGGCTAATCAATTCAAATCAATAAAAGAAAATCAATTATCTCACACCGCTACTCACATGTAACTGTGAGTTAAATGCCAATTATCAATCCAGCCTTGTAGGCTCGTTGGTGAATCGGGCAGCAACCTGTATGGAAGTCTTGACTTGGTGGGAGGTATTCGATTGGAGTTACCAGATTGTCATCTGTGTCTCTCTTCGTTGCAGTTGGGCCAAATAAAGTGAGTGACTATTACTGAAGACGACACCCGGAACAAACATGAACTGGCAATTAATCCCTGGTGTGAGCTGGTTGGCACAGTGGTAAAGCACTCGCCTTCCATGCGATGGGTCCGGCGTTCAAATCCCGGACAATGGGAGGGTGGATACGCACTGCTGATGAGCTCTAATAAGAGCAGAACTCGAGTAGTCTAATGCTTCCGAGTGTATGGTTAACTGGATGAACAAAGGATTGTGCGCGAAGTTGAATTCCGAAGGATAGTCAGTTCAAATGAATAAAAAAAACATTTTATCCAATCAGNATCAGTGGTTCGGTGCGTGCAGAAAAAGTAACATTCATTGTGTCTCAGTTGGTCCAGACCGTTTACCTCCTGTCGGCTGTAAGAAAACTGTAACGGATAGGTTTGGCACATGGACGGCTTTCCTATAATTGTTCTCACTACGGTCATGCATACATTCTGCGCACAACTCACAGGGAACAACATTAAAGCGTAAATGTGCAGTGTTTGAGATGCGTCTGCTAACTGTACGTGAATTCGTGAATGGGGTATGTGATGTGCACACTTGTTTACAATTATTCAAAACTTGATCCGGTAGGCAAAATCACTCCTCAGCTGTCGGTAGTATATGCTTACTTTCACCAGCGGCGTGCTGATTCACAGGTGGTTTACAGCTTTCACATTGCGTAGAACATCGTTCGATGGGGACCTGAGAGTTATGGTGCTGTCATCGGTGAAGATGCGAGAGAACATCGATAAGGTCTGCGCAACTACGTGGATTATCCTGAGACGTATACGGAGAGATCTTTCAGCCAGCTCACTGTGGACCCCTTCTAGACTGCCGTAGGCTTTTCACGTCAGACCGAGACTTGAGTATACTGGCTCCACGACATATCCCTGCACGGTCGGTGAACTGACTAAGTTGGAGCTTGTACAACGTGCTGCCACTAGATTCGTTGTTGGACTGCTTGGCACTAGCGATGAAGGGCGTCTACAGGCTACTGTTCTCTTCCCAGTTACGTATCTGCGCTTTATGGGACATTTGATCTGTATGAGGTAGATCCTGAAGGATGATATGGACCCGGAGTTGCGGCAGCATTTTCCACTACGAACAGAAGATGACACGTGAGGGCATCCTCTCATGTTGCGTACACTTCATTCCGTGTATCTTCCATTAGTCTACCGACTCTGGCGTAGGTCAACAACAATGGTGTGATCGTCCTTCAGAAAAACAAGATGGAAACACTGTAAATGTTTTGCTAAGTTTGACATAGGAAGGTATTTTTTAATGACCTCCTCGAAAACAAAATGTGGTAGGCGAAACAGGCTGTTTTTTCGAAAATTCATTAACTGGCCATTAATATTATATGGGGTTATTTGGGATCGTCAATTTGGTTTTGATTGTGTCAGACTACGTGGAGGACGTATGCTAAGATTGTTTACCTGATATTCCTCTCGATTAGGTCATTGATGCGTTCCCCTGGGGGATAGGTTGAATTTCTTCATCCGAGGTCATGGGACAGGGGTGTGGGCGATCCAATGTTTAAATAGCTAACGCCTCGGCTGTGCACAGACTAATAAACCGAAGGCGTTTCAGCAGAGATGATGGCCCTCCGGTACATGGTGCGGAATACTTGATCAACACTAACAGTGGGCCGTGTCTCCAGTACATGTTGACAGACAGCACTTTTCGCCGTCCTAATTTCACCGTGTCTCAATCAGCCGGGGTGATGTTCGTGTATACTCTTTGATAGCAGCTGTCTGGTAGTTCGACCAATGCAGCTCGCTCCACAGTGAGCCAGTGAAAGTGACCTGAAATGCAAATTTGAGAAAAGACAGATTTCTAAATCCGTATTCTTTTTCCCGAATCGAATTCGTTTCCAGGCTATAGGAAACGAGCACGTTTGCACCCTTCAAGTGTACTATATTAGGCAATTAAATGAAAAACTTCCCCTTCTCTGGCTCCAAGCTATTCAATGAATTGTTTTCTACTCTGATTTTTTCTGAATTCAAACTGAAGTATATATTATGGGTAAATGACAAAGTCGGTGCTTACTAAATCCCATAGAATCTGTAAACACTAGATTCATTTGATAGTACAATTAAATAGCCAAATATAAAGTTCTCTCATGGGTGATAAAAAGTTAGATGTTTCAATGCTTCAATCAGTCGTGACTTGAATGAATCGACCATTGTGCACAAATAACTTGAGGTGGAAGAGAGTTCCAGGTATTGTACAAACCTTGAGGCTGAAAGAGTGACGCCTGTAGCCCAGTGGACTCTTCTGGATGTTCCCTGAAGCGGACAATCTTGGATAGTTCAGTAATACACGTGTGGGTAGGTTGATGTAGTACTTGATATACTGGGATCATATCTCCCCGTATCCGACGGTACTTAGACGAATAAAATCCGAGACTATGCAGCCTTTCACCGTGGGTTTTAGATTGCAACCCTTTGACCATTTCGGTTGTCGTTCTCTGCGAACGTTCGAGTGCCTTTTGGTCGCGAATTAGCCACGGATTCCGAGCTTGTATAGCATACTCGGTGTGTGGTCTTATATATGCTGATAGCAATCAAGGCCTGCTTCGAACGTAACAGAAAAATCTTTTATTAGTCCAATTTGCTTTATGGCCTTCGATGACTCTCTACCGGAATGTCTGGTACATCCCAGATCCTCATGTACAATAACTTCCAGGTCCTTTTCGTTTGAAGCACGCGTTAAAGGCTGACTTCCCTGTATTTATAGACCTCTGTAACCCAACCCTAAAACTTTACATTTCTCGACGTTGCATTCGATGTTATTGGTGACAGACCGTCGGGAATTTGCGCTGGGAATTTCCTAAAGGGTTTCGTAATCTTCAGGATTTTGTACCGTCCTACATGTTTTGCCACTGGCAGCGAACAATAATACCTTTTCTCCGAGTACAGCTGGTGGACCATCTATGAATGATAAGAAAAGGTACGGACGAATTGCGGATCCTTATGGAACTACACGGACAGCCTCAACTGGTCCCGATGGAGAACCACTAACTCAAACTGATACGGTTCGTTATCGAAAAAATTCCTCAATCTACTCAGTCAATGAGTAATCTTTGAACATCATAGTTATGAAGCGTTCACAGCCGTATATGGTGGTTGACTCTAATAAAGCTTTAAAGAAGTTTAAGTGTGTGTTGGAAAGTCTTGTTTGAATTGATCGTTTGTTTTACTGCATCAACTGTACTTTTATGATTGGTCTGCGGAAAACTAATTTTGCCCTTCGAACAATCTGATTGGTTCAGGGTTATATATAAATCCTGTGATTCCCTTACCAAATGTGATTCGTGTCCAGTGGATTAGAGAAAATATGTTGAGGACATTTCCTGAAGAACTGACTTTTGACATGGTGGCAGCGGAAAATGATGCGAAATTCCCAATATCGGAGAGAATGAATAGTCGACTGCAGATCCAACCGCCGGCGTACCTGACTATGGAGGAGACGGGGCAATTAGCTGATAACTGGAGACTGTGGCGAACACAGTATGGAGATTTTCGTACACTGGCAAGGATGGACAGCGAATCCAGTCCCGTACANACGATTGGTCCGGCTGCTCTGCGTGTCATAAATGGATTCACTTACAGTCCGGATGAGGACCGTGCAGAGTGGCAGGTGGTGATGACGAAGATGGAACAGTACTGTCTTGGCGAATCCAAAGAGACTTACGAACGATACATTTTCAACCAGAGGAGACAGCAGCATGGTTAGTCCCTCGACGCATTCGTCCTGTCGCTAAAATCACTGGCTCGATCGTGCAATTTCTGTGCCTGTCTGGAAGAGAGTCTAATAAGGGATCGAATTGTCGTTGGTCTACGGGATTCTGCTGTGGTGAAGTGCCTCCTAAAATTCCAGAGCTGACATTAAAACAATGCATCGACACATGTCGGAGTGAAGAGGCAGCAGAGAAGCATATGGAAATGCTTACCACGACAGAGGATTAGGGATTGTGCAAAATTACCGCTGCAAATCGAACACCCAACAGCTGCTTGCCGTTTCTGTGGCCGCATACGTCTTATGGGAAGAAGCAACTGTCCTGCTTGGGGAAAAACGTGTGATAACTGCAAAAAGCGTAACCATTTTGCAGGAGAGTGTTTCGGGAAGAAAGAAGCAACTTTA